>VUQI01062169.1:101936-120297 GCA_015106735.1 Paratilapia polleni
CCTGTCTCTCCCCCCCCCCCCCCCCCCCCTTTTCTGTGTCACTTGCCCTTTGTGTTTCTTCATTTAAACCTTTCCCTCTTTCAGGCATGCTATATCTGAAATTGTAATTTGTCCTACCTAAGGATATTATTACCTTTATGCAAATAATCCCAGAGAAGAACTAAAGTAACCACTGCAGACTGGACTCTTTTTTTTTTTTAAACCCTGTTATGGGTGAGACAGGAGAGGACTGTAAGCCAGTGCTCAGTCCACCACAGAACAGAAGCAGTGACACTGCAGACTAGAGGGAGGCATAATAAACAAGCTAATGTCTGTGTCTCAGCTGTGCAGCTGTATGCTCCTTCATGCCACAAACGGCAACTAGTGGCATCCTCGTGTATCTTTGCTTTGTGCAGTAAGATAGATCAGGGGCTGTCTCTCTGCCACCACCCAGATGGATGGCTAATTGTAATGGGAGCCCAGAACAGCTAACAATTAGACCTGAATGAAGATGGATGTGAATGGGGGGTATAACAAGAGCAGAAAAGCACCTAAGGTGGGGGGAAAGAAAGAGGAGAAAGACAGGAGGAGGACAGCAGAGGCTGGAAAATGCACTTCCTCTCCTTAATAATTTCTCCTCCTCCTCGTCCCTCCATCTGCTCGCTACTCGTCGTTTAAGCACTGTAAAAGCTAATCTCAAATGGCTATCCTATTTTACTCTCAGTTAAACATAGCCTTATTCTAAGAAATGATCTGAGGAAGAATGGATTTTCTGTGAAACATAACCATTTGCTGGTAATAAATGCTGAGCAAATGACATTTTGCTATAGTAAATGACCAGTAACACTTGCTAAATGGTTGGTTAAATGACAGCGAAGGTCATATGTCATTTATGTTATAGTGCATTAAAGAACACTACATGTTACATAGACGGTAGTAATGGGCTATTAAAGGATATGGCATGCCTAAGTAATTAATGGCTCTGGTTGGGCATTAGAAATCACACTTGTGAAAAGCAGTGACAGAGTAGACTATAAAATGATAATTATTCATCATACACTGAGGATAACGTCTTTATTAAGGGATAGATGGCTCTATGCCAATCTAATGTGTAATGTGCTAAACACATGTCAGCAGCAGTTCTTAAAAAGTTCAGTAAAATCCTGAGTTGCTACAACTTATTTTCTGACATATTTAGGTATAGATACTGTTACAGTGGTGGATGCTCATATTAAACATAGGCCAAAGTTTCAAATAATGAGGTCAATGTATATACAAGTATTCCCTGTGAGTCAAACGCTCAGGCATCAGACTGCTCTAAATTCTCAGTCTCTGACAATTTCTTCTACTCTTGGATCTGTATGATGTCATAGAGAGGAGATCTCCTTAATATGGCCACAGATATCGCTGAGAGCACAGCAATCCCACCCACCCGCTGTTCAAATCTTCTGTTTGTGAGGGGCAGCCAGTCAGAAGAAAGTTAGCTTAAATGGCCTTAAAGGGAGACGAGTTAAAAAGGCTAGATTCTGGCAGAGGATGAAGTGCAGGGCTGAATCAAGGCCCAATATAAGATAAATAAAGATGATTTTGAAATTTTAATCATGGAGTCTGTGGCGTTTATAGCAGAGCTACCCAAGTAGAGTCCAAGAATAAAAATATTCAGCTAGAAATGAGCATAATATTAAAGCATAGCAGAGTATTAGGCAACTGAAATTTAAACCTTAATGCTGTTAAAAGACCTGTCAGAGAATCTTAAAATTTATTACACTACATTATATAGGCTTTGAAACATCTGTTGTAAACTTTTGAGTAATCTATCCAATGATTGCAAAATTCTGCAACTATAAACCACAAATATCACTCTCATAGGGGTGCAGTGAAAAACCCAGAGTATAACATTAGGATTTATGCCACATGAATGTTTTATATAAAATTTCATGGCAATCCATCTGATGCTTGAAATACTTGAATCTGGTCCAAATTGAAAGACCAACATTGCCTTCCATAGAACATATAACAAGGCAGACAGGAAAGGCTGCTTTACTTAACGACCATTTGGGAATGTGAAATCAAATCATTTCAACAACATCTCCCACTAAAGCACGCACAATATGTAACATACTCCATTGGTTTTAGGAACAAAAGCTTAAATGCTAAGCAACACTTAATCCCATGGGCTAATTAAAGACAGAGATGGTGCAGATTGCATCTCCTAAATGCTCAAAAAAATATCACATTTACAAATCTATCATCATCTTTGGCACTTAGACCTTATTTTACCATAGTAACAACTCTCTTGAGGTTTAAAGCATCCAGGTGCAATATTATTATGAAGGCACTGATAAGACTTTTTAGTCATGCTGTTATGAAAAGGAGAAAAGCTATCTATGGGATATGGCAGTGCTTGAGCAGATCACTGACCTCACGGCAGGCAAGCCAAAGAGATATTCAAGTGCCTGAGGGAGTCATTTAGTACTAGTTAAAGAGAACGGCACTGTCATGCTACACTGGTTTGTTGGTGGGTACTTGAAGAGGTGTGGGCGTCTTGTACTGAGTGACGTTTGGGACACTGCACCACACTGCATCTCAGAGAACACACAGGAAGGTCACACAGATCAAGGTCTGACAGGAAGTGTGGCCGACGCACCCACACATGCACGCATATGCAGACAGATGCAGACGGGATTTCTCACCCAAACAGATGCACATATGTAGAGAAATAGACATACACCTTCCTTCCAGCGAGAATCTCATCTGGGTGATAGCTATTTCAGGAAAGAACACAGCATCAGGACACACACTGCCTCCAGCTCTACCCTCTGTCTACGCTCCCTCTGCTTCCCCTGCTCACCCCTTCCCTCTGGCCTTCCTCTTCACTGCTCCTCTTCCTCTTCCTCTTTCCCTCATCTTTACATCTCATCATTTTAACTGGTCTTCTGTCTAATTTTCCAACTTTTGAACCATCCTTCTGTCCTCTCTTTGTCTCTTTTCATCCTTGCATGTTCGGTCATGTTACAACAGAGGCTTGCTCGGCAGACAAGGTTACGGTTAACTAAGACTGGGTGGTGGGCAGCCCACAGTCGCAGAACTTTAAACAGATTTAGAGAACATGTGCCAAGATGGATGGCATTAATCACAGAGAGGGTGAGAGGAAAAAGGGGGACAGGGAGGGGTTTGTGTTAATGGATGGAGGCAGAGGAGCAGAGATGAGTGAAAAGGTCTAACAAATAAGCCAAGGGAGTGGAAAAAGCCTTGGTAGGAGAGGTGTGAATGGCAGTGATGAGAGAGAGAGAAATGGACTCTGAAAATATGTGTCAGTGTGTGTACTGTATGTCTGCCAGCTCCAAATAAACCCACTCTATATCTCAGGAGAACAAAAATGGTCAGGTTTGCCTGCAAACTATGATTACTGGCCCAGTTTTGTTTGTGAGCCAACTGAAGCTGCTACCCAGTTTGGCTCATGGACACACAACAAAACATCATGATTTTTTTAAAGGTCTAAAGGCTGGGCTATTCATCCGAAGGAAGACAGGATCTTTAAACATTTAAGTTTCCATAATCCCATTATAAATCTGTGCCTGTGTGTGTGTTTTATTGCTATACTTACAAGGATGAAATCTCACAAGGACAGACTAAAAGAGAAAATTATGCAAAGAGGGGAAATTGCTGATATTCACTTCTTTGACAGGCTATCTGAGGATTTAGGACTGGGTTTTTGGATGAGATTGGAGTAATGATAACATTTAGCTTGTGGATTTAAAGGACTACTTTGGTTTGAGGGAACTGATATTTTACATAATAATAAGAGCTCTTTCTAGGTGAACAGCAAAATTAGTTCAGCGTAGGCCATGGATATCTAGGGGCAAGCAAAAAAACTAATTAATGTGGCTTTAAAACCTTTGAAAATCGTACTTTTTTCCTCTCAAACTAATATTGATCGTTTTAATACACAAAAACTCAAACGATCTTTTTCTGTAGGACCATTTGTGTGTGGTTTGATCAGATTTGTTTCACAGTGGGAGCAAAACTCACCAACTGTAAGATGCTCATTGAAAGTTTCATTCTAGAGTCTAGAGATAATTTATGAATATTTTATACTGAAAGTTGTAGCTAGAGGCTTTATTTATGTTAATGAATCTCATACTAATGCAGAGGTTTGGAGTTAGAGGTGGAAAATCGTCTTATTTGGTGTTTATTTTATCAGTCTGGTAATACTGCAGTAATGAATGTAGGTAAGCCATTCATAAGTTCCCAATGATGCCCCCTGCAGGTGAATGACACTAGAGGTTTAAACATGGCAACCTCAGAGTTGTTCTTATCATTGGTTACAACTTAAAAACCACTTTTTAAAAAAATGTAAACTGATTTAAAAGTTTTATTTAATCTATTCTTTGTCAGTAATAACAGCAATATATTTATATGTACATAAACAAAAACATCTTGGTTGAAAAGTTTAATGGTGCAGTGACTCTCAGTGTGGGATCCCTAAATCCATTTTCCCACATGCGCTGCAGCCATCTTTTCTCTACACTACCTGATGAAAGTGCTTGTGAGAATGCAAAAGCCCGGTCTAGTCAGATCAGATGTTAAACAGTCCTTCACTCCATGTGATGCCCGCCCAATTGTGCCGATTTGCACTGATGTGAGAATAGTGAAGGAACTGACCACGAATTAGGGGTTGTCCTGTGTCCCGCCTCTTGCGTGTTCTACTGAGGCGAGCTAGGTGAGCTATTCTGGCACCCAGGCAGCCTCCTCACCTAATCTAAACATGTCTGACACATCTTGTCTGTCAGTGTGCTTAATATGACAAAAAGAAAAATTCAGACAATGTCCTGATCTGATTCTTACAGCATTTCATGCATCACAACAGCTTATGTCACCATGTCACCTGGCTAAGGGGTTTGCAAAGTAATGTTTGGAGCCAGAGCCTAACTTTGTTTTGAACACAGATGTGATCACAGAGAATTTTGTAAAGTCAAGATCATTACAGTCATGTTTGTTTAGCCAGTCTCACACGTTTTCACTCAGTAGCACTGCGGCTATCCTGAGGGAAAATTTTGCAGTGGCTGTTCGAGACCTCTGAGTTAATGAGGGATATTATACCAGATGTTCCAAAACGGTTTTCTGACCCTAGGTGGCTTATGAAATTGGCCTACATATGGCTAACATATTAAACACACTCAACAACCTAAGCCTGTCCACAGATCAATTATGGACATCAGGGACTTGGATTTGCTGCATTTATTAACAAAAAAGGAATGGAAGAGGGAGTAGCATTTGCTTCATGTTTGTGAATGTAGTAAAATAAATCACCATCTCTCAGCTCTTCAGCTCATACTTTTATGATTTTAACGCTGAAGCTTAGGACTGCAGGTGGCTGATCTGCTTGGAAAAACAGCTACAAATATCCAAGTGGTAACACAGAAAAGAAGTGGTCCTGTGACTGCACACTAAAAGTGAAATGTCTCATAAAGCAATGTGGCCTCCTCTTTACCAGAAGCATCCAGACTAACTTACTCCTTAGGCTATCAAAACTGAAAAAATCTCATTTATCATACATCATCATAAAAACCAAAGGCCACATTGCCATGTGGAAAATGACATTACAGTCTTTGTATCAAATGCACTATTTAGAAACTGTAAGGTGACAGCCACAATGTTTCGTACATTTTGTTACACTTGTAATATGCTTGGGAGGGGGTCCTTTTATCCACTGTAAAGGGTCACTGACCTGAAAAAGCATGAGAATCTCTGCTTAAAATTGCACAAAAAGACAAGACGATATAAAAACTTTGGAGGAACGAGTCCCTCCAAAGCAAATCTATTCAATCAGTTAATGGAGGATTTTAGTTTGCATATCAGATAGACCATTAAAGTTTGATAATGCTCACTGGGAATGGTGGGTACCACATGCCTACTGCTAACATGAATATACTGTCAGTCAATGTAGATTATACAAACATGTTAATCTTAAAGTGAACACCTTAACCCTGTGGAGTCCCCTCCTCTGGGAGGGTGGGAGAGAGATGTCAGAGCTCCCCTGTGGGCTGCAGGTCTGTAGATCCAACCCTCTGAGGCCCCGTTGAAGAGGAATAAAACTGTGTTCACCTGTACCTTCTGCGCCCGCCGCTTGTCTGCTCTCTGGTTCTGATGATAGATGCGGCTAAAGTTGGACACGATGACAGGGACAGGCAGGGCAATTACCAGCACCCCACTCAGAGAGCAGATTGAACCGAAGATCTTCCCCGCAATCGTCTTAGGAACCATGTCTCCATACCTGTGATAAGTGACAGGGAGAAAGAGAGAATAAATTTAGTAAAACGCCTTATGCATTTAATAAAATTTGTCTGTCGCAGCTCAACTTTCTAGTCAAGCACAGTCGACTTGAGGTCATTCAAATCCCATAGAGGCACATACTACTGTATTTCATTTTCAATTTATTTTAATTTGCTGGCCATTCATTCTTCCACAGCTTTCATCTTCTTTAAAGGCTTCTCTATGCTGCATGTATCAATGCCCACCAGAATAAGACTTGGCCTGCTGACTCTATTCCACCCTACGGGAGAAAGAGAGATGCTCCAACCAAACCTCCTCAGTCACTGAACGGCACAGTAAAGTCCACTGACTCATTCACTGAGAGCAGATACTATTAACCTTTAGAGAGGAGAAAGAGGAGGACACTGTATGCTGGGGACATTTCCCAAAAGTCATTTAGCCCAATTCAGTCTGAAATATTTGCAAGTCAAAAGCAATTTCATCTCGAGTTCAAAGACAGACAACATTACAATAACTATATTAGAGCCTCCTTTTTTTCAACGAAGGAGCCGCACGGCAAGAATCAAGACTTGAAGGATATAGAAAAAAAAAACAAAAAACAAAAAAACAAAAAAAAAAAACAACTTAAGCTGGAAAAGCAACCTTTATTTCTAATGGTGTTCATTTCTTATTCATGAGTAAAAAGAGCAAGTAATTTGTTCTTGTTTTCCAGCTAAACAAGAAGTTCGACTGAATTTATTAGACCTGATCCAAGTAAGCCGACAAATACACCTTTGAAAAGACTTTTTCTTTATATACAACCTTTATTAATTTTTTTTCATAAAACAGCCTCAATGCAGCCAAGAGCATAGCACTTGTGGTAAAACACAGACAGATGGTACGGTAAGTCAAGTTACTCTTGTGCACGCAATCGCATTAATGTATAGTACACAGAAATGACGCATAAATACTGTCTGTTTAGGAAATGATTCATTCCAAGCACTGAGATTTGCATATACATTTACTAGCAGTATAAAAGACAAATTTATTACAGCTACAGAGTAATCATACTTTCTAATTAAACCACCCAACAGTACTTTTTATTTTTAAAAAACTTGCTCTAGAGCAGAAAGTTACAATTCAAAAATGTTGAACGCATCTTAATCAGAAGAACATAAGTTCTTTTTTTTCCTGCTTCCTACTTTTAAAAAATTGCTCATCAAACTAACTTATACTCACTTATACCTGACCACTTTATTAGAAACATCTGTTCAACTGCTCATTAACACAAATATCTAATCAAACAATCATATAGCAGCAACTAAATGCATTTAGGTATGTGCATATGGTCAAGACGACCTGATCAAACCGAAGTTCAAACCGAGCATCAGAATGGGGAAGAAAGGTGATTTAAGTGACTTTGAACTTGGCATGGCTGTTGGTGCCAGATGGGCTGGTCTGAGTATTTCAGAAACTGCTGATCTACTGGGATTTTCCCACACAACCATCTCTAGGCTTTACAGAGAATGGTCCAAAAAAGAGAAAATATTCAGTGAGCGGCAGTTCTTTGGGTGGCAATGCTTTGTTGATGTCAGAGGTCAGAGGAGAATGGCCAGACTGCTTCGAGCTGATAGGAGGGCAACTTTTCTTCCTCTTCTTTCAGCTACAGCAAGTCATCTGCCTCCATCTCACCCTATCCCAGCAGGATCAGAATTTGGCACAAACAACATGAAAGCATGGATACATCCTGCCTTGTAGCAACGCTTCAGGTTGCTGGTGGTGGTGGGCCCCTTATTACTGACTGAGCATTGTTTAAACACCACCGCTGAGCACTGTTGCTGACCATGTCCATCCCTTTATGACCACAGTGTACCCATCCTCTGATGGCTGTTTCCAACAGGATAATGCACAATGACACAAAGCTCAAATCATCTCAAACTGGTTTCTTGAACATGACGATGAGTTCACTGTACTCAAATGTCCTAGAGTGCAGATCTAGTCATTCAGCTTGTTACTGCTGCTAGTCATATACATACACAAATGTTTTCACACATCAACCTAGCAAAATGAGATACTCTGTGTAGAAATGCCAGTAAAGAGCTAGAAAAACCCTGCCAATACTTTTGAAGTACTTCCAAGGCAGGTAATCTACAAAATGTAGCTAAATAGCACTTATCACAACAGTCCACTTTGACAGATCACACACAATAGCACTGGTTGTTATTTGAGGACTTTCAAACAGTACACGGGAGGCTCTTCTGAAATGAACAATAATCTGCTTAAAATGTTGTGCTTATGACAGTCATTTTATAATCTAATGAAGCACTTCTGTCATAGTCTGTTGGTCTGAGTAAGAAAAGCAGAATGGCAATACATATGCACACATCAACCACAAACACACACAAAACCCATTCAGTTTATTTTGGAGAGGGAGATGAAATTCAAGATGAAACCTCATACTCATTAGTCACAGATTTTGGCAAAAACAAACCCGATATGAAGCCATTTAAGTGAAGGGATGTTTTTGCAAAGTACAAAGTAAAGCACTGCTCACACACAGTGAAGGTCCACAGCCATAACTGAGAGTATACTTACAGAGAACATTTATCGTCCCTTCCAAGAACTTTAATGGCCTTTCTACCCAAATTAGGCAATAACAATCCCATCAGTGGTACAAAGGCCCTATCACTACACAACATTTCATCTCCTCCCCTCTTCAGAAGATGTTCCCATTAGGAGGAAAGAAAAACTAATCATATTCATCTGCAAGCTTTTTTTAATGGGATTCTATTCGATTTCCTGATAGAGGCCGTTCACTCCTAATACTACAGTCAATTTGCTGCTCCCATTTAGTCAAGCTGGTCTGTCTCTGATGATACCATCTCTGAGCTATTATATATGCAACAGAAATAAAGCTGGGTTTACACACATTAAAGAAAGAAAAAAGCTTTAATAAGTGGCACGAGGGAATGTGTGTGGTTGTAATAAGCTAGATGCAAATTCTTCCCCTCTGAAGGCCGGGGTCGTTTCTGACTGTCAAAGATGATGTTGAAGTTGGGGCAGGAGGTGGAGGTAAATTTCTCTCAGAAAAGAAGAAGATGGATGAGCAGTTAGAGAAAGTGATATTTTCTCTCAGCAGATGCTGTGTACTCAAAGGGTTGTCTGATCATCTGATCATCAGCCCCTACCTTCCTCTCTGGCTCATGCCACACTCACACATGTGCACAAACACACAAAACGTTGGGTTTTCTGTACGTACAAATAATTATAGTGTGCATGCGGGATCTGCACACGCACACACATGAAACATCTAGGTCAGTTCTTGGTCAGGATTGTCATGTCCCATGATAAGAGCACCAGTTCTCTGTGGGTTATATTATTAAAGCCTACGAGGGTTGGATGAGAGCTTATTGAGTGAAACTGAGTGCTCTTGTGAAGGTATGTGTGATGGATGGATTATCAGAGATGGTCTGAGGACTGACAGACACGCAGATTTGTGATGATGGGAGCCCATGTCATGTCAGGTCAGTGGGGGACTGCTCACATCCCTTAAATACCTGATAAACTCAGCCATATAGCATAAAGCAACACATTTCTGAAAGTGGAAATAATGAAGAGATGGCGTTAAAGGATCACTGTTTATAATAACTAATATGAGCATATGCTTTGTAAAACATGATTCTAGCGACATGATTTATATTGTATGTGTAAACTACAAGCACCATAAGCTTGAGATGAACTTGCTGGACTCAGTAAAGATAAAATAAATATTTACAGCTGACTTTGTTGTTAAGTTATGGCCCATAAAATGCTTTTATGTATGTGCTTCAAGATCACGGTGTCATTCCTATTTATACTTTTACGATCGAAAAAGCAGGGAAAGTGAGAGAGAAAGAGAGAGAGAGTGAGAGAGAGAGAGAGAGAGAGAGTGAGAGAGAGAGAGACCTGTCATTGGTTGAGTACAGTACATGTCTGTGTCAGCCTGTGAACATAAACATTAAACCCTCATTAAAATACTGTTAATCCCTTCCCATGACATACAACCTGCCTTCAAACACACATTTTAAGATAACACATACACAAAACGCATTCCTGTTATTAGGGAGGTATTTGTCATTCAGGTGAGTTCATCATATTGGCTGTGAGAAATGCTCTGTGAAACTTAACCGTTAAATTGTGGGAGACAGGTGCCAGGATTTCTTTGTTAGCATGATAATACATAAGGAGGGATTTAGTGTTAGTGGAACTATAGACAGGATATTTTTCTTGTTTTGTGTGTATTTTATTAAATATTGTAATGATTTTTCTTCTGTGTGAGCAGCTAATGCTTCTTAGTCTAAATACAGAATTTAAAAAAAATACTGACGTGAGTAAAATGAAACAAAGTCAGTGGGTAATTTTAAAACTTGAACATATTACTAGAAGTAACCATATCCCACAACATTGTTTGAATTTTGTGAATCATTATTGGAGCCTTGGTGCATTTCAGCTGCAAGCTGTCTGATAGATCATTATAATCTTGACCTCAAAAGGGGGACTTTCTAATTGAGGGAACAGCAAAGTATTTGTGAATCCACTTGAACCCTCTTGTATTGTCATTTACAGTCATTTACTTGACATTAGTGAGGGTGAGAGTGTTTGCCGAAGTCCAATTGTCTTGTTTGTGGACTCAGCATAACTAAGTCCACTAGAACGAAGTCTTGAATATTCATTTGGTAAAATAACTTTTAAACTTTTCTATATCTCGGCTCTTGTCCTTGAGCAGAGGTCTTACGAAAAAGCAAAGCTCTCCCAGAAGTGGTTTTCTCTCTGTTTCACATGACACTTGAATTGAAGGTGAAGCGAGTAAACACAGACTGCTCTTCTCACAAATTATGAGCCATGTAGCAGCCATGTACATAAGTGGATGCAAAATGTGTGCCGGTGTTATCACTGCAGACTTTTTGGTATTTTAAATTGGAAACACTCCTATATATCATTTCAGAGACACTTGTATGGGTGGGTTCAGATGGTAGGAGTAGTAGTAGTAGTATTTCATCTTTGCTATTGAAAATAAATAATACACAACCTTTTCTACTTCTATAGTGGCAAAATAGCCGTTTCCTTTTCCTGTGATGTTTAGACCTCATCAAAATGCTGTTAAAGGGATTAAGCGGTGTAATGATGACGCTATTAATGGTTAAGTAAAAGTCAAAACATGGGAAAAAGAAAAGGACATAAGAACAGGAATGACAAGAAAGTGAGACAGACTGATGTGTGAGAAGCATGTTTTGACATTCACAGAGTGCCATCTCTCTTTACCTTGGAAATAAACAGATGGAAAGTGAAAGAGAACAAATGAGAGGAGAGATGGGAGAGGGGGAGGGCCCAGGCTGCTATCTGCCATGCAGAGAGGCATATTTACCAGTGGCGTTTTTCAAAAAAGACATTTCTCTCTGGGAGCAGCTATTTGGCTCCCGCCAGGCAGTTGTGACAGGAAAATACATTAGGCCTGATTTGGTTTGTTTTGGTTGTTTTGGAGATGTTGCAATTATGAGAGACAGGGGGCTGGTGATTGAGCTGGGTCAGTTTGATTCTTTTTTCTTTTTCAAACAGTCATCCTGTAGTCATTCTCTTCTGTGCTTTTGCTTTATTTTCCTACCTGTTTCTTTTTCTTACCTCATTCCTCATGCTCTCTGCTGCTGGAGTAAAATTGTGTGTGACTTTTTCATATATGACTTACAGCTCTTCTAACAAAGTTTTATTCCAAAATGCTACACATCCAAAATAGAATAATTGTGCTAACTGAAACTAAATGAAATGGAATAGTCAAAATGATTGTGCTGTTAAAAAAAAAAAAAAATAGAGTTTTAGAGTATGTTGCTGACTTTTGGGCTGGTTAGGGAGATAGACTGGGCTCCTAAGTTATATGTATGTAAAGTTATTTGGCATCTCCTGACCTTTTAAAACCTAAATGGATCCTGACTTCAAAACCAAGAAAAAAAAAACGCATCAAATCCCATCGTGACTAACAGGAATAGTTTTGTCTACTTTCTTCATGTGCCTTTGTTGTTCCCATTTAGTCAAGACTTCGTTAGTGAAATTAATTATTAAATTATTAGAAAAAGAAAGAATCTTCCCTATCATGACTTTTTTCTTTCTTTCTTTCTTTTTGACATTCAATATGTACAGATCTTAGTATCTGAATAACAACTGCAAATTGGTACAGTGATTTTATAGTAATACTTCAAATCAGCCTGAGGAAAATGCAGAGGACTGAGGAGTCTAACTCACAGTGTATATACTGTATACATGCACTCAGTGGTTACTGTACTATGCCTTTATTCTTTTAAATATGTCCTCCTTTTTAATGTCATTGTAGATATTAACTAGCAACATCTGCTTTTATTATTTGTTTGGCATACACAGCCAACTTCATTTTTTGACATTTTTCAAGCCAAAAGCTCTTGTTTCTTAACGGCTCTTTATAAAACTTGTTAACATGATTTCTCTTTTCTTTTTTAAGGAGACTTATGTGGTTTCTGTATAAATACGGTAAAGCAAAAGGCTTTTATTTTTATTGTGTTAAATCAAATATATATTTGCAATTTTGGGGTTATCATTGGGGAAGTGACAACAAGCTCATGCTGAAAAACAATCAGATGTAACTGATTGATGAATTGATGTTGCCTTGATTTTGAATATTTCACTAAGAGTTAACATCAAAAAGCTTCAATGAAAAGAGAGAAGCTCTCTCTTTCTATCTCTCTCTCTCTCTCTCACACACACACACACACAGACACACAACATCCTACAAAAGGCTAATAGGGTGAAGTGAGCATGTCTCCATCTGAACAGTGGCCCTTCTTTAGACTGGGTGCAGCTCTGTGGACTTGGGGTCCTGATACTGACCTGCTGGGTTTCAGCCTTTAATCAGCAACATCAGTGTGTTTTAAAACCTGGGTCAAGCCACAAGTTTAGGTGTTCCCAAAATTCTTTAGTAAACAGCTGAAGATGCAGCCGAACAAGTGGCTTCTCACTGCAGTGGTGTGATTTTGGTCAACTGCAAGTTTAAGAATTACTGTATTTCTTCAGGTTTTTACAGTGGCTTTATTGCCAAATGGATGCTAATCTGCTACTAGCAACAACAAGATGGTGAACTTCCTGATCATAATAAATTAAGTGCCAGTTGTCTCACACACACACACACACACACACACATACACACATATATACAAATATGACAAAATATAAATCATGTTTTAACACCATGATTCAAAAGCCAGAGACCCTCAGTTACACTATTAAGTTTTGCTTTTATTAATTAAAAGAATATTCAAGAGCAAGTTATGCCACGGTTAAACCTTTACTTAGCTTTTTACTTTATTAAGCCTTTATTAGTACTTGACTAAACACTTATTAACACTTAACTGGAATGAGCACTAAATTGTTGTCAGTGTGAATAAAAAAATATATATAAAGTTAATTTACAGGTAAGGCAAACTTTAAGTAAGCTATTTTAAAAATGTGTGAGTATATCTGTGGGGGGGTTTTTCTTTCAGCATTTTCATGGAAAATAGCACATGTAGCCTCAGAGAATAGATTCTACAGCACACAGCCTCAAATACACCTTTGGAAAACATCACTAACCACACCAACATAATAAAGAAACAGTGCATTATAATTAAAAAGCTCAGGCTGGTTCTTAATTTAATTTAAAAAAAAACACACCTTAAATATTTTAATGCTGTATTGTTGCACCCATTACTGTAGATAATACACTTGAGTATGGATAAGTACTTCATGCAACCATACTCAAAGAAAAAATATCTCTAACTCAGTGAAAACACTTTGATGAATGTTCTAGTCTTAGTTTCCTAACTATTAAAATGGTGGAGACACTGAGTGCTTTTAAATTGCCTAGTTATATTTGTCATCGTGTTTCATAATGCATGAGAGAAATGTCACAATGCACTGCTCCTCCGCTTGTCCTTCTCTAACACATTGTAAACTGGTTTTCGATTTGGTCCTGAGTGGGACAGCTCTCTGCCTCTCTGCAGACTTGGTGCTCAGCTAAAGTGTCCCTTTGATCAGTCTGAATATGGAAGGTGTGAACAGAAGTGTGGTTGGTGCTGTCTCCATACTTTCTCTCGAAGCTGTCTTCACCATGGTCCACCTTTCTCTTACTCCTTGGTGAGCTGTAACTCTGTGTCCTGCAGCTTTTGCTTGAGCAAGCAGAACTATGGAACCTCTTTGGGCCATGATCTGACCTTTAAGATTGATCAGAGATAGTTTTTTGCCTACATCTTCCCAATCATCCATTCCTTTTATAGGCTCAGCCCTGATATGATCTTGTTCAGGTAGGCCCAGAAAGTAGTGCTACCATGTGTGTACCCTGTTAGCATAGTTGCTCCTGGGGTAGATGGATCTGCATAGCTTGTTCTGTAATTCAATAAATAGGACGATGAATAATAAAGAATGTGTAATAAAAAGAGACATCAAAGTGCCAGAAATTCTGAAAAAATGCCTCCATACACTGACTGATGCAGCTGAGCTTACCTGTTCTGAAAGTGAGATCTTTCAGCATTGAGGCTCTGTAACTGATGATTGATATTCCTCATATCTTCTTTCATCAAGCTTTCTCTTTACGTCTGACATGACTGAACTCATTGTCTGGGTATCGGTGCAATGATGAGGGCTGAAGCAGTTGGGGCTGCTGCTCTGAGCTAAAGGTGGAGGATGGTTTTGGTGTTCATGGTGGCTGGTCCTTGAGGAAGGGCAGTGGCACTTCACTGGGGTGCTGCACTCAAATGGAATGAGAGGAAGATTTTATTGTGCAGGGTAGCTTCTCTTGAAGCAAGGACAGTGGCACATCCCTGGGGCCTCGGATGGAGGTGGAGGATGATTTTCTTATGCAGGATGACTGGTTCTAAAGGAAGGATACTGGCACTTCAACTGCAGGGTCGATTATCCAGGAGGAACAACAATGTCATGTCATTGGGTTGCTGTGCTCAACTAAAGAGAGAAAATCTCAGCTGGATGAAGAGGATGATTTTGCTGTTCATATGGGCTGGTCCTTGAGGAAGGGAGGTGATGCTTCCCTGGTGTGATGTGCTCACCTGGAGGAGGAGGATGTTTTTGTTGTGCAGGGTGGCTGTTCATGGATGAAGGGCAGTGGTGCTTCACTGGGATGTTGCACTCAGCTGGAGAAGGAGGATGATTTTGCTGTGGAGGGTGGCTGGTCCTGGAGCAAATACAGTGGTACTTCACTGGGGTGTTGACCTCAGATGGAGGTTGACGATGACTTTGTTGTACAGGTTAGCTTGTCTTAGAGCAAGGACAGTGGCACAACTCTGGTGTGCTGTGATAAAGGGAGAGGATGGTTTTGCTCTTAGGATGGAAAGGATGATTTTGCTGTTCTTGGTGACTGGTCCTTTAGGAATAGGTCAGGTGCTTCACTAGTGTGCTGCACTCATCTGTGTGGCTGCATAGTGTGGCTGTTTATGACTGAAGGGCAGTGGTGTTCCACTGTGGTGCAGCGCTCAGAAGGAGGGGGAAGATGATTTTGTTGTGCAGGGTAGCTTGTAAATGCGGAAGGAGGGGATGGTTTTGTTCTCAGCTGGATGGAAAGGATGATTTTGCTGTTCATAAAGGCTGGTCCTTGAGGAAGGGAAGTAGTGCTTCAGCGGTGTGCTGTGCTCACGTGTGACTGAGGATGTTTTTGCTGTGCGGGGTGGTTGTTCATGGATGAAGGGCAGTGGCACTTCATTGGGGTACTGTGATCACCTGTGGAGAAAGGTGTTTCTGTTGTGCAGGGAGTCTGGTCCTGGAGAAGGGACGATGATGCTTCACTGGGATGTAGCACTCAGCTGGAGAAGGAGGATGATTTTGCTGTGGAGGGTGGCTGGTCCTGGAGCAAATACATTTGTCCTTCACTGGGGTGTTGACCTCAGATGGAGGTTGAGGATGACTTTGTTGTACAGGTTAGCTTGTCTTGGAGCAAGGAGAGAGGCACAACCCTGGTGTGCTCTACTAAAGGGAGAGGATGGTATTGAGCCCAGCTGGATGAAGAGAATAATTTTGCTGTTCATATGGGCTGGTCATTGAGGAAGGGAAGTGACACTTCACTGGAGTGTTGTGCTTGAATCAAGTTAAAGGATGATTGTGTTGTGCATGGTGGCTTGTCCTGGCGAAAAGACTGTGGCACATCCCTGGGGTGCTGCCCTCAACTAAAGGGAGAGGATTTTTTTTTCTGTCAGCTGAAGGAAGTGGTTGATTTTGCCGTTCATACTGGCTGGCCCTTGAGGAAGGGAAGTGGTGCTTCACTGGTATGCTACATTCAGCTGTGGGGGAGGATATTTTTGCTGTGCAGGGTGACTGGTCCAGGAGAAAGTGCAGTGGCACTTCAGTGGGATGCTGTGCTCAGAGATAGTTGGAGGATGATTTTGTGTTCAGGGTGGCTTGTCCTTCAGGAAGAGCGATGGCGCTTTACTGGGATGCTGTGCCCAACTGGAAGAGGAGGATGATTTGGTTTTGTAGGGTAGTTGGTATTGGAGGAAGGGGAGTGGTTCTTTATTGGGGGGCTGCTCTCAGATAGATTATTTTGCTCTGCAGGTTGGCTGGTCCTGGAGGATGGCAGCAGCATTTCACTGGGGTGCTGCACTCCACTGGAGAAGGAGGATGATTTTGTTTTCCAGGGTAGTTGGTCCTGGAGGAAGGGCAATGGTAAGTGGACTGGTACTTATATAGCACCTTTCTACTCGATTGGATCACTGAAAGCAGTTTCTACTACAAGTCTCATTCACCCAATCACACACATACAGCACTTTTATCCATACCTAAGTGCTTTCTAGCTAACATTCACACATACACTCACACTACAATGGATGCATGGATACTTCAACATGTGGACTGGAGGAGCCAGGGATCAATCCACCGACCTTCCAATTGGTAGATGACCTGCTCTTCCACCTGAGCCACAGCTGCCCCACAAGCTTACAGCACCTGGTATTCCCAGGCATTCTCCCATCCAAGTACTAACCAGGCCTAACCCTGCTTAGTTTCCAAGATCAGCTGATACTAGGCATGCTCTGGGTAGTATGGAGGTCAGCGCTCATTTGCATGTATTAGCTCTGGAATTGCCACAGTTATCCAAGTAAAGGATGAGTGATCAAAGGAACCATAACTGATTTAATGAGCCATTTGCAGTTTCACTGTACTGACCGCATGTACTTAGACCGCCATGGCTTAATCTTTGAGACACGCATATGCTACTGGCAGGATCAACAATGGCTTCTCTTGGGTACTGCGTTCAGCTGGGGGTGGTAGAATGATTTTGTTGTGCAGGTTGGCTGGAGGGAGGGCAGTGGCGCTTTTATTGGGGGACTGCTCTCAGATGGAGGGAGCGGATTATTTTGCTCTGCAGGCTGACTGGTCTTGGAGGAGGGCTGCATAGAACCGCACAGAACTGTCCTGCTATCTGAAGTCACAGTCTTCTTCATCTTATGTTCTTATACCAGGACTTAACACTGTGAATCATTCAATATGCTAAATTATTCACTCATGTGAATATAACATTTTCAGATTAAGTGACATATACAACATATGTTTAATATCCACACATGCTGTCACATCTGTATTGGACATGTGTTGTACATGTGTATGTCCAGTGGAACATTAAAGGAGAACAATCATTCTAAATGAAAAGCCTTGACTTACTGAGGGCTGAAGTGGTATAAGCTCACTATATAGTGCAGGGTTGTCAAGGGATGCTCCAGCACCTGACAGGGTGTCATCTGTTTTTCAGCAAAAAGCTCACAAACATCAGCAGATAGCACATTATCTGTATAATTCTGATGATTGACAACTTGGATCTGAAATATGAAGAAAACAAAAAAACTAAAAATATATACAGCTCCAGAAAAAATTTAAGAGACCACTCCAAAATTATCAGTTTCTCTGATTTTGCTATTCATAGGTATATGTTTGAGTAAAATGAACATTTTTGTTTTGTTCTAT
The DNA here is from genome assembly GCA_015106735.1 of Paratilapia polleni. NCBI lineage: Eukaryota > Metazoa > Chordata > Actinopteri > Cichliformes > Cichlidae > Paratilapia > Paratilapia polleni. The sequence continues at coordinate 120,168 of VUQI01062169.1, forward strand.
AAACTACTGACAACATAACTCCCAAATTCCAAATACAAATATTTTCATTTAGAGCATTTATTTGCAGAAAATGAAAAAATGGTCAAAATACCAAAAAAGGTCCAGTGGCGTGATTCATGCGTCCAATGAA
>VUQI01062171.1:0-28228 GCA_015106735.1 Paratilapia polleni
AGTAGTCAAATGTGGTAAAATATTTTAATTATCTTTATCTTTATTGTCATTGTAAATTACAGTGAAATTACAACAAAATTAGGTGCTGTTCAACAAGGTGTCATTCACACAGTAACTAAAGCACATAACATTTTTGCCCGTAGGCATTATTGCACATCATAGCATCTGGGTGGCATTTAATGCCCTGATAGCTACAGGGTAGAAATTATTTTTCAGTCTGTTTGTCCTGTATCCAAGCCAGGACAAATCTTATCTTAAGCTTATCAGCTAACGCTAGCTTGGTTAACAAGCTGTATTTATAAACTGTACAGGTGCAATACACCAACACATTCTACTAATTATTGCTGCATATAATACTAATAAAATATTATTATGAAGGGTAAAACTATCCATAGAGGCCAAAACCATTTTTGTACCAGGCTGTAAACATTCTTGGATGTCATGAGCAAAGGGTGGCTCTTACTGAGAAACCTGGGGACACTGCACACTCATTGGGTAGTGACTTGTCAGTCACACAGAAGACATGTCCTAAAGCATACCTTGCTTTTTCTTAATTTTTTGTCTAATGGGGTCTATAATAAACATTATGTTGTATTCTGTGAGACACGAAACTAGCAATTGAGACCAGAAACTCATCAGAAAAGTGTTCACATAGATAAAGAGAGGTGAAGGGTTGTGTTCTCATACAACCTGTTGTCTTTTTTTCAGCCAGAGTCACCCCCAGCTAGCCATTAGAAAGAATGCCAATTTAAGGCACTCCTGCTTTGGTTCAGCTTTTCATATCTGGAAGCATCCATCTTTTATATACAGTCTATGCCTTTAATCATTATTCTTTCTTTTACATAGTCAGAAACACAGAGTTCAGTGTCAGACTAACTGTATGCTGTGTGACATGTAAAATAAAGAGAACAGCTTTATAAATCAGTCGATGCATGAAGCTGTTTAGACTTTACTAAGTCTAACTAAAATAAAGGCATTGTATGACCTGAAGCTGTGAAAATACAGTAAAGTCTGTTATAAGCACTCTAAAGCTGTCTGGTTTTGCTCATATAAGGATTGTGCAGCAGTTCTTGGCCGGCCTGTTTGCCAACAACGGAAACCCCGGCGCTGCACCAGCTGCACTGTAAACGGTTTTAATTTTCAATTTCACATCACTTGCTCTTGATTTAATCTAATGTTGTGTGACAACCGCCCCCTCTCTCACTTGCCCTCTCACTTTGTTCTGTTCTTTTTTGGTTTGTCTCTCAGATCCGGCATGCTTCAGTTGTACTCAAACCCAGGAGATTATGCGTGGGGTCAGAGTGGTCTTGACTCTGTCATTACAGAGGTCAGTGATACCAGAGCTAGTGTTTATGAAGCACTGTGACAGCACTATCAGTTGTAACATAGTTTCTTTTATTTCTAATCCTTTTATAATGAAACACAAAAAATAAAAAGGTGTTTTTTGCGGTTTAGTTTGCATACCATTCTCCATTCATCTTTCCACCTATATATAGCCATACTACTCATTTCTCTTCCTACTCACATAGTTATTAGGACAGTTGGAGAACACAGGTCCACCCCCAGCAGAAAAGGAGATGATCTCGTCCCTGCCAACAGTTTGCATCTCTCAAGAACAGACAGGTGGGAATTCCAGTATGGCATATGTACACTGGATCCAGTACAGTTCAATAGCTGGTTATAAATTTTGGAGTTTGCATACATAACTACTTTACAATGAGATATACATGTAGTTCTATAGGACGGTCCTCCTATCTTTTCTTTACTTTTCATAGTTTCTGCCCTTCCTCCTCTTTCCTTACCCCATAATTACTTAAATTTCCTTATTCTAAGGATTAAATCCTGGAAGTTGAAGAAGAAAGAATGTTCAGGGAGGAGACAGACTCTGGGTGGTAGTGATGAGTTACCAGATGACTGGGAAAGTACAGCTGAAGTGGTGAGAAGAAGGGGTTTGGTGTATCCTCTGGACAGAGGAAAGAAGACACGGAGATTTGGTGGTGGAATGAGGAAGTACAGGAAAGTCAGGGATGATGAAAGTAGGCAAAAGAGAGAGGTGGCAAAGGAAAAGGCTTCTAGCAAGTTGTATGTGAGGACACCAAGGAAGGAGAAAAGGACTTGCATCAATTGGCTAGAGAGAGAGATCGAGCTGAAAAGGATGTGCAGCAGTTTAGGGTGATTAAGAATAGAGATGGAAAGGTATGTGTTGAGAAGATGGAAGGAGTAATTTGAGGAGCTGATGAATGAAGAAAATGAGAGAGAGGGGAGAACAGATGGAGGAAAGTTAGTGAATCGGGAAGGGCAGAGGATTAGTAAGGAGGAAGCGAGGGCAGCTATGAAGAGGATGAAGAGTGGAAAGGCGGTGGTCCAGGTATGGAGATGTCTAGGAGAGAGGGCAGAGGACTTTTAACCATATTGTTTAATTCAATCTTGGAGAGTGAGATGACTGAGGAGTGGAGAAGAAGTGTACTGGTACAGATTTTCAAGAACAAGGGTGATGTGCAGAGCTGTAGTTACTACAGAGAGATAAAGTTGATGAGCCATACCACGAAGCTATGGGAAAGAGTTGTTGAAGCTAGGTTAAGAAGAGAGGTGAGGATCAGTGAGCAGCAGTATGGTTTCATACTGAGAAAGAGCACTACAGATGCGATGTTTGCTTTGAGAGTGTTGATGGAGAATTATAAAGAAGGTCAGAAGGAATTGCACTGTGGATCTAGAGCAAGTGAATGAGGGAGTCAGGAATGGCAGAGAAGTATGTGAGGGTGGTGCAGGACATGTACAAAGACAGTGAGACAGCGGTGAGGTGTGCAGTAGGACTGACAGATGGGTTTTAGGGGGGCTTAGGATTACATCAGGGATGAGCCCCTTCTTGTTTGAAGTGGCAATGGACAGGTTAACAGATGAGGTCAGGACTATGATGTTCACAGATGACATTGTGACCTGTAGTGAGAGTAGGGAGCTGGTGGAAGAGAGCCTGGAGATGTGAAGGTATGCTCTGGAGAGAAGAGGAATGGAAATCAGTAGAAGGAAGACAGAATACATGTGTGAATGAGAGGGAGACAGTTGTAGGCAGGTGAAGATGCAAGGAGCAGAGGTAGTGAAGGTGGATGAGTTTAAATATCTGCTGTCAACCATCCAAAGCAATGGACAGTGCACAAGAGAGGTGAAGAAGAGAGTGTAGGCAGGGTGGAGTGGGTGGAGACGAGTGTCAGGGGTGATTTGTGACAGAAGGAAGAGTGAAAGGGAAGGTTTACAAGATGGTAGTGAGACCTGCTACGATGTATGGTTTGGAGACAGTGGCAGTGACAAAAAGACAGGAGGCCGAGCTGGAGTTGGCAGAGCTGAAGATGCTCAGATTTTCATTGGGAGTGATCAGGAGGGACAGGATTAGAAATGAGTACATCAGAGGGACAGCTCAGGTTGAGCTGATTGGAACCAAAGTTAGAGAGCCAAGGCTGAGATGGTTTGGACATGTGCAGAGGAGGGATAATGGATATATTGGACAAAGGATGTTGAAGATGGAGCTGCCAGACAGGAGGAAAAGAGGAAGACCACAGAGAAGATTCATGGATGTAGTGAAGGAGGACATGCAGAGGTTTGGTGTGACAGAAGAGGATGCTAGGGATAGGGTGAGATGGAGGCCGATGATCTGCTGTGGTGACCCCTAATGAGAGGAGCCTAAAGAAGAAGACTTAAATTTCCTTGTTCTAGCTTTCCTCTAATTTTTCATACCATTCATCCTTCTACCTGTTTTATTTTTGCCTGTATTTTCATGTTCTTCCTGTCTTGGTTTTTCTCCTGTTGTCATTCCTTACCTCCTCACAGTGTTCCTTTTATTCACTCTTCCTATGTTTCCTTTCCTCTCCCTCTTATCTCAATCATTCTATCTTTTATTTCCCTCTCCTATCTTTTCCTCTCTCTTCTTATCTTTCCTTTCCTCTTGCTATTTTTCCTTTCCACCTAGTGTCTTTCTGTACTTTATATCTAGCTCTTCTTACCTGTTATTTCCCTATTTTCTTTCTTTCCTTCACATTTTCTTTTCTCCTCTTAGTTTGCTTACTTCCTGTCCATTCCATCTATCTTTCATTTCCTTCTTTACATCTTTCTATCTTTCCTTTTCTTCTCCTGTATTATTTACTTCCTTCCATCTTCCCTTACCTCATCATATCGCTTTCCTTCCTCTTATGTTTCTCTCCCTACTTTTATCTTCTTTATACCTCCCATTATCCTTTCCACTAATCTTTCCTTTTTTTCTTCTTTATTGTAAAAAGGGACCACTTAATATGATTTAGTAAGAACTATCCTGTAAATCATAATAAATCATATTGGGTATGTAGTCTTGCCTTGTTACACTGTAATAGTCTATAGACCTGTCTAACAAGTGGGTTTTCTGCATTCTCTTCTCTCACACACTCACTCATCACATTCATTCATACTTTTTTCTTCTTTTTCTTCTCTCCTAGATTGCAGACTGGAGTGTCCAGTTTGTAGGGAGGAGTATTCATTAGGGGAATCTGTAAGGAAGCTTCCCTGCCTTCATTACTTCCACAGTGAATGTATAGTGCCGTGGCTGGAGCTGGTAAGGACGAGGAGTCGCTGTGGTCAGTGGGGTTTAAGGGGTTTAAAGGATTGGTAGATTTATCAATAAAGTTTTTTTGATTTTTTTTTTAATAAAATATTCTTTCTCAGGTTGTAGCATGCTATAAATACTGTTGTATCACTTAGTTCCTGCTGATTAACAATCCTTTTCTCCTCTCAAAGCATGATACCTGCCCTGTGTGCCGCAAGAGCCTTGATGGTGTCGACAACAGTCTCCCACCCACATCAGAACCCCCAGAAGCCCGCTCCCTCAGGACAGAGCAACAGGAGAGGCAGGCGATCTGAGAAACGGGACAAAAATGCTACTTCCTTTACTGTTTTCAGGAGTCATGCCTCCCACGTCAGAGCTTTCCCTCCACACCAGCTGCTTTTAAATAAAATACATTAAATGCATCACGGTCATAAATGCAGCTTTAACTCTCACTTGATTCGTGCATCTCTGCTAAGGAACTTTATGTTTTCTACTCCAGCATAGTCACCATTTTATGCTACACCTCACACAAAAGGAGCTGGGAATTTGCTGACAAAATGCAGAGGTGATGTGTCCTCACTACGCTGCTCTCTTAGGTGGTTTTCTGAATGACTGACTTTGATGTCACAAACTAATCACCACTGAGGTGTCTGTGGTTGTCAAACAGGAACTCACAGAATTTTGCATTATTCTCTTGGTAAGAGAGTTTCTTAATGCAGTATTTTGTTGACATTTTACCAATGTAAAGCTGTTATTAAAGCCCAATCCTGTGACCCTTACTGCCTGCACCATCTTTTTCCCCTAAAATATATCAGATATGAACCAGTCCTTTGGATTACTATAGTGGTTCTCAGTCTTTTTCTAGCATGGCTTACTTTAGAAGCCAAAGAGTTTGTGCCCCTACAGCCCACAATTTTTATCAACATTTAACAATAAGAAATTATCCATGTTCAAATTTAGTTAAAGAAAGGTCAGCGCAATGGCATCAGCAAAATCAGTTTATTTTCCCTAAAAAAAATAAAATGTGATTCATGATTCATTCAGCTTGGTTTCAGTTCATATTTTTTACCTGGTTATAGGCGCCCCACCAGTGGGGCCTTCCCCACAGTTTGAGAACGATTGGATTAAGATATAATTATGTGCATATCTGAGGTTTTTATGTGAGTCTTTTGCATTTTGTGGTCAGTACTGTTGTAACTGCTTGACGACAGTTTTTGTCCATTTGAAACCTCAGTAGACTTCAACAAGAACTTGTACAAAAAAGGAAAAACCACACACCTCTTCCTCAGAAGAACAGTTAGATTATGTGGCCTAACTGCTGATGCTTTATATTAGTCCATGATGGTAAAGGAGTTGTCACAATTTTTATTAACAGTGATTCATTTATTAACTAAAAATGATGAACATTTGCTTGTTTCAGTTCCCAAATGTCATGCAAATTGCATTTTTTTGCTTCATAGTGTTTAAAAAAGGAACCATTGATGACTTTCTGATGTATATTTTATAGAAACACATTAGGACAGTATTAGTCAATAATGTAATGTACTAGTGCTTTTCTAGTCTTACAGACCACTCTACAGACTAAAAGCCGCATTTAACCTTTAACCTACATTCATACAGCACTTTATCTACCTCACAGCTACGGCCAAACTGTGTTTGGACTGTGGGAGTAAGCTGAGATACCCAGGAAACCCATGCAGGCACAGGGCAAACATGCAAACTCCACACAGAAAGGCCCCAGTTGACCAGGAGATTTGCACCAGGAACCTTCTTGCTATGCCTGATTATAATCAATCAGTGCCTCAGGTAAGAGGCACTGATTAAGGCTGTGGCATTTAAATGATGCTCCCTTGGTAATAAGGGGCCCAAAGTATGCCAAGAAAATATCCCCCACACCATTACACCACCAGCACCAGCCTGAACTGCTGATGCAGGGCAGGACAGGTCCATGGTTTCATGTTGTTTAGGCCAAATTCTGACCTTAACATCTGAATGTCGTGGCAGAAATCAAGACTCATCAGACCAGGCAACGTTTTTTTCCCAATCTTCTGTTGTCAAAGTTTGGTGAGCCTGTGTGAATTGTAGCCTCAGTTTCCTGTTCTTAGCTGACAGGAGTGGCACCCGGTGTGATCATCTGCTGCTGTGGCCCATCTGCTTCAAGGTTCGACATGTTCAGAGATGCTCTTCTGCATACGTTGGTTGTAACCACTGGTTATTTGAGTTACTGTTGACTTCCTATCAGCTTGAAGCAGACTGGCAATTCTCCTCTGACCTCTGACATCAACAAAGCCTTTTCACCCAAAGAACTGCAACTCACTTGATATTTTCTCGTTTTTTTTAACCATCCTCTGTAAACCCCAGAGATGATTGTGGGGGGAAATCCCAGTAGATCAGCAGTTTCTGAAATACTCAGACCAGCCCGTCTGGCACCAACAACCATGCCACGTTCAAAGTCACTTAAAACGACCTTTCTTCCCTATTCTGATGCTCGGTTTGAACTTCAGCAGGTCATCTTGATCATGCCTACATGACTAAATGCATTGAGTTGCTCCCGTGTGATTGGCAGATTAGATATCTGCATTAATGAGCAGTTGAGCAGGTGCACCTTATAAAGTGGTCAGTGAGTATATAAATGGAGATGATTAGTACAATGGCTACTCTCCTTACAGGTAGGAGCCCAGCTGCAGTGACTCTAAAAGCATAATGCAGAAGCAGGGCTCAGCTGTATTCATTACATGCAACTTTAAATGTATTAATCCCAAACCAGTGTGGTTACTGTCCATATAGAATATTTAACTGTATCTCTGAATTTTTCTTCAGTATACATTTTAAATCGCTTAATCTTATTATTACCATGAATTTTTTTCTGTTTAGGCAAAAGTATGGTTACTGGGTAATCGATTAGTCGCACAGTCGATCAGGGTCGAACATGACAACAGAGGGCAGAATGGTGTATTTATAGGCTCCCCCCTTGCCTGTATGTTACGTTGACCCTCTGAAACCAGGCACCACCGGTTTGACAGTTGACTGTTGCACACCACCAAACACACTCTCACCCAGCCCAAAACACGGCTTCCCGCGGCAACCGAAAATAGCGAAATAATGAAACGCAGTCATTTTTGTCAATGACCGGGGACCGCAGGAACCGCGAACAACCGACATTTGCTCTTCTCTCCTCACCTCCTCACCTCCTCTCCCCTCCGCCCTCCTCGGTCCGTCCTCCTTCCCTCCCTCCCTCCTCTCAGGGACTGAGAATGCCCGTGTTGTACTGACACAGTAGCGCTACGGGCTGAGCAGACATGGAGGCCCGATTAACGAGAGAGGCCCGCGCTGACACATCCAGGCCCAGCTAACAGTGTGTCGGAGTGGATTTCGGAGCATCTCGGGAGAAATTACGGACACCAGTTGCTGTAAGGAAAAAAGGATTTAAGCACCGAGGAAGAAGAAATAAGAGGGAGATCCATTTCGGGTCTGTGTTGATTCAACGCAGCCGCCATTTTGTTGACAGTTAGTGTTTTTTTTAAATAACCTACACAGCGCTGCATCTGTTATTTTATACCGCTGGAATATAAATCGCCATATTTTTGGCTTGTGTTTTTCAGCCGATTTAATTGCGCGTTTGTCTTTGAAGCAACGTTGGGAGATTTTTTTTTTTTTTTTCTGGTTTAGCTCACTTGCTAGTGCATCGCTAGCCGTCGTAGCTGAGATGTAGTAACACGAGTGCCTACGAGAATGTGACGGAGATGCAAGATTATGTACATCACTTGTCCCGGGTTGTGTCACTTTCACTCGGTTTACACAAATTGCATGAAAGCTGTAGGCGTTTGTTATTCATTTCCTGCCTACATGACGTTTAAGTTAAGCCTATGCAGAGGGAAATTTGCCTAAATAGCCCTCAAACAGGCTGCTGATAGATGGCTAGTTAGCTGCTGCCAGTGCCATTGATACAGATTGTAGCCCCGTGTCTATTATTGGACAGATTGTAGGTGCTGGCTTGTTACAAAATAAACACAAACCCTTCATGATGCACGGGGTTATATTAAGCTCCAAGTGGCCAGCTATTACTTTACGGCTCTGCCCGTTAGTGCTAAGTGTTGTGGAAATAAATTTTTAAGGGGGGTGCGGGGGTGCTTTGCATGCTGGCACTCAGCAACTTTGTGTCTTGGAGCTTGGCATGGTTAACAATCAATTTTTGTAAGTGGTCAGGAGCTGTGTGCAGTGATTTCCGTTTCAGATTGTTTTGATCTATTTGGCTCATTAACAACAACATAAATATTTTTAATTGTAGCTTGAGGAACAGAGTAGTGAATTTATCTTTTTTTTTTTTTTTAATTTAGATGATCTGAAAAGCAGCAATGATGTAGTCCAGATCTGATCATGTTTTGGTTTTGGTATTTCAGCTGTTGGAAGATTATTAAAAAAATATGTGGCCACCACGTTGATGCACAAGAAGACAGGACACAGCCAAATAATGTGAACACCGTTTCTGGACTATTTCAGAGGTGAGTGGAAATGATGCACATTGATAGATGTTGTTTACGCGCGAGTAGATGTCTTTTCCCCCTCAGCATGGATTGCAGGAACGCTTGTAGAAACTCAGTTTCTTTTGGATTAAGGCAGTTATTACGAGTATGACTAAACAGTTGACACGGGCAGTTTATGGGAAAATTAGGGGTGATCTGTTCACAGACTCATGAGTTGGTCCCTTGAGGGGCTGTGTTGACTGCACAGGAAACCGAAAGCAGAGAACGCTATTCGGTTTGTTCACTCATTCTCTGGTTAGCCACATTTTGGGGGTATGTGTAATCAATTAAACTTAAGTGCACACGTTTTTTGCGTTGTATTTGAAGCCCGTTAAAAGCTCTGGTTGAACTTCCCTGGGCTGCTGTGGGCGATGTTTGCACGGTGCAGGTGTGACTGACACCTGCCTTTCCCTTCCGCTTTATTAGCCCTAAGAGTTTAAACATTATACCCGCTTCTGTCTTTTTAAGGCAACGGTCTGTTACAATTATATAGCACTTCCGCTGCTGGATGATACGGTGGTGGTAGCACTAGTAGAGGAATTTGGCTGCCCCCCTCCCCGGAGCACGGCCCTGTAGTAATACCAATGGAGCCCTGGAAATGACAGGGAGCTCTTGGGGCAGACGCCAGCCCTCATGTGAATGATGTAGGGGGGTGGGTGGGTGGGATACTATTGCTATGGCCAAAGGGAAATAAGCAGTTATGAACAACGTGTGCAAAAGTGAGGAGGGAGTGAAAGGAGGGAGGGAGTAAGGGGAGGAAAGGAATGGGAGAGTGTGAGCAGTAGTTGTTTACTACGTTCCTCCCTGCTCTGCCATTACTTAGGTTGCTGGACTGAAATTCTTTTTTTTTTCTTTTTCTTTTTTTTGACATTTGTTTGCATTTAATAGCTTTACATACTGTCTTGTGGTCATTTCTCAGAAAACAAAAGCAAACAACAGACAGGCATGACTAATATCAGCCTTCAAAACCAGTAGTGTTGCCATTCCGTTGTTTTGCAATATGACTATGGCAATGAAATGACTGTAGTGTAGCTTTAACTGCCCTGCCAATGCAAAAAGTACCTCTGTGCTAAACACGAAAATGACACACTTAAGTGTTAAGGTTTATCAATCGTGAATTAGAAAGCGATTCAGCCTGGTATCAGATTATCAGCAGGGGAGCAAATGCCAGTAAATGACCTGACTTAGCTTGTTAGTGGTGAGGGGAATGTTTTGACTCTCTGGGAGGCTTTTCTGCAGACTTGTGTCACTAGCCCTCTGCAGAGTTGGGTACTAAAGTGGCTTATTTTTGGCATAGCTGCTGTCAGGCAACGGAAGCAGCTCCCATCACCGTGAGTATAAAAGGAGGAGGAGAACATTTGTCACTGTATGTAAGGAGGACACAAGGAAAAGGAGTTGGTGGGGTGGGTGATGGGTGAAATGTGTTTTTGATTAAAGTAGGAACACAGTGACTTTAGTTTGTATGCTGTTCTCAGTGCTTTCCAAGTTTGCGAAATCGAGGAGGAAGAGGATGGAAAAGCTTAAAGAAAACCGGGGAAAGAACACAGAGATTGATGGAGTGTTAAAGAAAAGTGGGAGGTGTGATTTTCAGTGTGGTATGTGTAGTGAGGGGGAGTCTGCATTTTGAGGCAAAATGGAGTGAGTAATTGAAGTAAACATTGAAAGGAGCATGTGGGGAACTACAGGCGAGAATCCAAAAATTCTGCAGTGTTTACTGAGTGGTTAAAAAAAAATAAAAAATCTCTACTACTGTTTTCCAGTGTCATAATCCAAAACAAACATGGTGTAAGACTATGTGCAAGACAGAATCCTTTTTTTTCCCTCTTACCATGATGCTTTACTGATGTGACGACTTGTATGACTTTCCTGAGGCTCCATTAAGTACCTCCTTTAGTATGCTCCACTAATGTAGGATGCAGAGAAACCGCCGGCATGTTGACGCTTGATCACTCAGGCTGGGAAAGGCGGCTGGATCCTCTGTGTAGTCCCAGAGACCCAATGTGCTGAGGTCACAGTTCTGAATTGCCTCCAAATGACTTCACCCAGAGAAAGCACCTGCTTGGGGGCGAATCCGCATTAAATCACTCAGTGGCCATGGGGAGCTGTAGACAACTTCATTGAATTGGGCTGTCCTCCCAAGGAGGACAATTAAGAAGCATACTGCTCTCTGCTGCTGCTGTGCTAACATAGCGTATGAGCTGTTTGCCACTATCACAGGCACCCGTTTTCACTGCAGCTAATGAGGGCACTTAAGGGATTGCTCATTCTGCATCTTACCCTGTAACACTTGGAAGGATGTGGCAGCACTGTGGGATCAACTACTGACTCCAAGGCACACCAAAGAGCAAGCCAAACAAAATTTCAAGGGAGAAAATAACCTCTTATGTCATCTGGAATGACATCAGTGACAATTTTGATTGTATTGTCAGATGAAGGCACTTTGGAGCATGATACCTACAATATCATTGCTTTTGCACTAAGATCCACTGTCTTATAATTTATATCCATACCCTTACCAGACACTTTCACACAATCAAATGTACATTCTTGCTATCTTTGGTTTAGATCCTGTGCTCTCTTAAAGTAGGTAAAGCTTGCTTGGCATCATGTTGACATTAGTTAACTCCTCCCAACAAATGTCACACTCACACTGAAGGCCACTGACATCCCTGGTCTAGTTAAACCCATATGACGGGTAGCTTTCACATGAGTTTCTCCTGACATTTTTTTTTTCTTTAGGTGGTTTTCTCCACACAGCAAGTGATCAGATTTACCGCCTCACAAATGCCATCTCCACTATCAGTCAGGGCCTTTGATGTGTAATAATATCCATCCATCCATCCATCTATTTTCTTCTGCTTATCCAATTCAAGGTCACGTAAATTAAAATTTTTCATTTGCTACTTTTTATGATGTTACAATAATAATGTTTGATTGACACAAAGTCCCAGAGCACACCTGGACCTGCGTCAAGGTACACCGTTTGGGAACCACTGTTCTAAAGCACATCTGCTTTGTAAATCGCAGGTGGACATTCAGAGTCCTTGTTCCTAAGGTTACATTTCTCAGGTAGAGGGGACTTTGCTGTGTAAATAGGTCACATATTGTTATAGGCTGTGAGGATGAGCTCACCATAAAAAGTCTCAGAGATGGGATGAAGGACACTCTCTAACCAAACAGATAATAAAGTTGTTGCCCTCTGTCTGCCTTCCACCAATATTCATTATAAGACATTTTGTACCTGTCACCTGTAGGGCACTGCTTAAATTTGTCAGTGCTTGTGTTTTTCTGTTGCAGTGGCTAATGTGGAATTTTCTTTTTGCCTCCTCTCCCCTCCCTTTTCTTCTTTCTCTCTGCTCTACCTGTCTGTGCTCCTACAGTTGAAGGACGGAGAAATAGGGCTGGACAGCCAAGGAAGGGAGAGAAGCCCCCTAAAAGAAGGAGAGCTTCACCCTCACCGTTATCCCCCTCCCCCTTTTCCCCCTTCACCCCTATCCCATCCCCAGACAAAAACTATACCTGGTATCCACATCACCCACTCCTTAAACTCCATAAACTTGCACACCCCCCTAACGTTCTAATGGATCAGAAGATTCAAGGGAGAACTGCAACTCCACCCCCTCTCCTTTCTGGTGCTCCCACAGGGGAGCGAGAGAAGGAGGGAGGAGGTGGGAAGAAAGAAGAAGAGGAGGAAAAGAAGAGGGACAGAGAAAAAGACGGAACTGCCTCTGCAGGTGCAGGAGGTGCTGGTGGTGACCAGTCCCATTTCTCCATCAAAGAGAGCAGCCTGTCCGAAGGCAATGTCAAACTTAAGATTGGCCTCCAGGCAAAACGCATGAAGAAGCCTCCTAAGATCTTGGAGAACTATGTGTGCCGACCAGCCTTCAGGGCCACTGTGAGGCATACAGGTCGTGGAGGAGGCAATGCCCGCGGAAACCGCGCAGGGGCTACAGGTGATGGGGCAGGAAGTCAGAGCCAGAGTCCTTCTCAGGGCAGGGATAAAGAGAGGGAAAAGAGTCCCAGTGTTAACAGACCAGCTGTCTCATCTTCAACAGTCCCCTCTGCTAAAGCTCCCACACCGCCTCCTCCTGCTCCTCCTCCTGCCAGCACTACCACCCTGTCACCCTCCCAAGTTAATGGGAGTGTTCCGGCAAAAAAGGTAAGGAGGAAGAACATTACCGATTTATTATTTTGATTCAGCAATGTATTTCCACTTTGAACAAAATTAAACATTATTAACATCTGTTAAACAGTGACGACATCTCGTATAATTGTTATTTTTATTTACCCTACTTCCTTATCAGTCAGCCATTGGTCTGCAACAAAGCTTCTCTAGTAATCACCGTGTTATTGCACTGATAAAGAGCAGAGCATAAATTATTCTTTAGTTTTCTTTGTGTTCTCAGTTGTCTTGCTTCTATTCATCACTCACTAGCCCCTTCAATCTCCCTCCGTCTGTGTCGTCTATCCTCTGCCTGACCATGTACTCTCCACCCCCATCCCTGCATGACCCCTTTCTCTCGCTCTTCCTCTCTGTCCTCAGTCTGACCCTAATAAGTGTTATTGAGCTGAGTGTAACTTCCCCCTCTGGGCATGCCTGTGAAGCAGCGTTGGAGTAAAAATATTACCAATGAACAGATATTTATAAAATGATAAAGAAATGGCCTTAAGTTAGTCTGACACACATGTGGTGCTGACATTTTCTGTGTGTTGTCATTCTCTATTTGCTTTGTTTAAAAATATTGCTCAGTGTTGTGCTCTCTAGCTTATGTTTTCATTCTGACCTGCCTTGCTCCATACATCTAAAGATAATATTTAAGTTGAATATTGTACATTGTCTTTTGCAAATTGCCTTACAAATCAAGTGGCTCTAGTTTGCGCCATTGCTGTTCTTTTGGGTGATGAGTAGTAAAACTGTATTTATTTAGCAACTGTAAGTATTTAGAGGCAAAACTGTATACATATAATTTAGAAATTGGGTGGTGTGTTTTTTGTTTTTTGATTGTAATAATTATTCATCCCTATTATTCTCATTAATCACTTGCCTTTTCTCCCTCTCACCCCCCACACCCCTCCCAGGGTCCACCAAAGATGGATTGCAAGTCTGATTCAAAGTCAGACACAAAAGCACCTACCACCACATCTGAGAGACCCCTTAACCTTCACCGCCCTCCACCAGACAGCAAAACGCATTCCTCCGGGAAGAAAGCACCAACTCTGCAACCCAACCCCCGGACATCTTCACCCTCTCCGCCATTATCTTCATCAAAAGAACCCAGCCTTGAAGGTGTTAAGCCTCCTCAATTCACCTACAGCACAGAAAGTCAGAGAGATAAGGACAAAGGTGTTCAGAGTTGGGGAGCGCCAACCGTCACCGAGAAATTGGCTCAACTTATAGCGACTTGCCCACCATCGAAGACCCCTAAGCCTGTCAAACCTGCAAAGATTGATCCCAATCCTCCTCTCCCAAGCTCAGGCTTCATGGCTCCCACAGCCAAGCAGCGAGACAGGGCTATGGCCAATAGGAACACATATTCAAGAATGGTTCACCTTTCTCCTCCGCCTCCTGTGTCAAGACCACCTGGTCGGCCATATGGGTCTAGAAATAAGGACAGTGTTATAGAAAATTCACCCACCCTGATGCCGCTGAGGAGCGAGGACTCAGATGGGACTGATAAAGCTAGTAGCAACAGCGGAAACAACAGTATCAGCATGAGCAACACCAACGGCGGTAGTCGCAGCAGCAGCCCAGCATTCACCTATGGCAATAACCGCCTGTCAGTCATGTCAAAGGACAGTAACAATGACAGCAGCAACAGTAGCATTTCTAAGCCACAGTCACGCCCTGCTCACTGCCTACCCCATACCACGTCACCTCCATCGTGTCCTAATTCATCATCTTCATTCTCGTTGGTGGAGCAGAGGACCGTGAGTGCAGTGAGTCACCTGGGCTCCCCTGTTCCCTCACAAGGACACCACGCACGAGAATCCCCTGCTCTGGCAGAGGAAAGCAGTGCAGGTGAGAGGGAGCAAGACAGGGACAGCCCCAGAGACTTAACCAAGTGCCCCCCTTCAATAGTAACAGGAAAGTCAGAAGGGAAAGAGAAGGGAGGAAGCAACCATTCTCTACGAGTTGAGAGGGGAAAGAGCTCTAGTCCAAGTAAGCGTAGTCCCAGCCGGGATAGTAGCCGAACCGGTCGGACTAGTAGTCCCCCCGAGTCTGTTAGGCAAAGGACACCTTCCCCACTGGAGCCAGATGACGAAGAAAGCCCACAGACACCTCTCAGAGATGATTCTCCCGATTCATCCCTAGACTCTCCCGCAGAGCAGGACAGCAAACCCCTTAAAAAGCGCAGGGGAAGGAAACCCCGCTGGACACGTGTTATGAACAAGGCGCCAAGTCAAAGAGGCCCAGACAGTCCCTTCACTGAGAACAAAACCACCATGCCTTTATCTTCAACCTTGGAAACGCCATCGCCACCGGTTAAAAGACCTGTAGGCAGGCCTCCCAACCCAAATAAGGTCAAACCAAATCCTGTGCCACAAAGTCCAGTGTCACATCTCTTCCCACCCCAGCCTAAAAAAAGGGGAAGGCCAAAGTCCAAAATGCCAAGGCTTGATGCCCCGGCCCGTGGGAACCCCCCTAACAAGCTGCCCCCCTCTAAAGTCTTTTCATCTCTGCTGAAATCCAAAGAAGAGCAGGACCCACCTGTTCTTCATCCAGAGGTGGACCTGAACCCTCCTAAACCTATGCCTAGAAAACGTGGACGCCCCAAGCGCCTTCCTCCTACCTTACCCCAGGAGGGTCAGCCTCCCACATTGGCTCCAGAAGCAGGGGAAAGATTCCGCAGCAAAGGAAATGGGCAGCTTATTATGAAAACTATTATTGGCAAGATCAATAAGATGAAAAGTGTGAAGCGGAAGCGTATTCTCAGTCAAATCCTATTAGGCCCGAGAACAGAAGACACCCCTAAAGGCACCACTAGTGGGGTAGCTGGCACAGCAGAAGCCGCAACCCAGTCATTGTCATCCCTAGCTGCTTCTTTTGGAGGAAAACTAGGGCCCCAAATTAATGTCAGTAAAAAGGGCACAATATACATGGGTAAGAGGAGAGGCCGTAAACCAAAAGCAGCAACTAATGTCTCCGCTACAACGCCACCTCCTGAAACCTTTCTGTCTCCAAACACCACTTCCCCTCTTCATCCCCATCAGTCACAGTCCCACCAGCAGCACCAGCTCTCCTCCTCGGAGGTCTTTCCCTCTCCCTCCCTCTCACAATCGAGTGGAGGCCACAGTCCCGTCAGTGATGCTAGCTTTGTGGAGCCAGGCTCGGTGCACTTTGCAGGTCACTCTCACTATTCCATCTCCCATCATAGCCACAACACGTTCTCATTTCCTCCTCCAACCTTTTCAGCCCCTAATCCTCGCAACCCAGTCATGGGCTCAACATCATCATCA
The DNA here is from genome assembly GCA_015106735.1 of Paratilapia polleni. Lineage (NCBI taxonomy): Eukaryota > Metazoa > Chordata > Actinopteri > Cichliformes > Cichlidae > Paratilapia > Paratilapia polleni. The sequence continues at coordinate 16,549 of VUQI01062171.1, forward strand.
TCTGTGGTCACAGCAGCTTCCCAGAAAAAGTCATCTTGCCGTGGATATCATCACCACCATCACCATTACAGACAACACTACCATTATCATAAGCTTTCCCCTCCCAGGCCACTTCATCCCACCTCCCCTGCCCCTCTGAGTGAGCTAAAAGAAGCCACTCCATCACCAGTGAGTGAGTCACACAGTGAGGAGACGGTGCCCAGTGACAGTGGTATAGGAACAGACAATAACAGCACCTCTGACCGTGGTGAGAAAGCTGGAGGGGCAGGTGGCTTGGGTGCAATTGGCATCCCACCTGGGATGGGCAGTGGGTTATTAATGCCAGGGGTCATGGGTTCAGCTATGGGTCCAGGGATGGGCATCAACTCCAGAGGCAGGCGTCGGCACAGCAGTGTGCTTATGGAACATCCTTCACCGTCTCCATCACCCCATGGGACAAGGTCATCACCTGATCCCCGGAGACCTCACCCAGCAGCTCCCGCCACAACCTTAATTGGACACAAGGAGAAACATAAGCACAAGTGTAAACGCCGCAGCCATGGATGCCCCGGCTATGACAAGCTAAAGAGACAGAAGAGGAAACGCAAGAAGAAATACTTGCAGCTGCGCTCCCGACGGCTTGACCCAGACTTTCTTGCTGAGCTGGATGAGATCGTTGTGAGACTAAGTGAAATACGCATAACTCACCGCACCACAGGGCACCGGCTCGGCAGTGGAATAGGCTTAGCAGCAGGCTCAAGTAGAGTGCCAGGGGTGGGGGGCAGGGCCGCTGGTGGCATAGGAGGCACAGGTGGCCCTCCTCCACATCATTACGTTCACAGGGACCTCCTGCCTACAATCTTCAGGGTTAACTTTGGCAGCTTCTACTCCCATCCATCATACACCTGTGACCCGTTGCACTATGTTCGTAAACCAGATATGAAGAAGAAACGAGGACGGCCTCCCAAAATGAGGGAGTCCATGTCTGAGGTTCCATTTGTACCTGGACTTGGATTCCCACTTTCGAGTGGAGGTTTCTACCACCCCTCCTATGGTGTTCCTTACTCATCTGGGCCTCTGGGGTTGGGCTATTACAGAGGCTATCCTCCAGCAAGTGCTCTGTATCCCCACCCACACCATCAGTCGCCTCACACGGCCCCATCACACCACTCTCACCACTCACCGTCTTTCCCCCCTCCCCCCACATCTTACATACATCATCACCACCCTTCACATCTCCTGCTGAACCACTCGAAGTTTCACAAGAAAAAACACAAGCTGCTTAGGCAGGAGTACCTGGGAGCAGGACGGTCTCCTGTCCTGTACCCACCCATGTCCTCTGAGCTTTCCTTCAACTGGCACCACAAACATAAACACAGACACAAACACAGAGAGCGCTGTGCTGAGGAGGACAGGGAGGAAGCAGCAAGAGGTGGATCAGGGAGCAGAGTTAGTGCAGGGATTTCTGACAGTGGCGCATCAGGGAAAGGAGAGCGAGTTAGTGGTTTGGGAATGGCAGAGGCTTTGCAGCGATGCCGCTTTGGACGAGACACCCCCAGCACCAGTGCCAGCAAGCAAGCTGCCACCAACTCTGCCAACTCCCCATCTTCTTCCTCATCCTCATCTGCTGAAAGGTACAAGCGCAAAGAGAGCCCCATGTCCTGTCTAGGACCTTCAAGGCTTGCATTGGGCATCAGCTCAAAGGGCCACTCAGCTGAGTCCTGGTTCAGGATAGGCAGCTCTGAGGCAGACTACTCAAAGCTTTCACGGAGTCAAGTGGCACCTGGACAGGGTTCCTTCTCTGACGGACGGGCAGAAGACCCAGCAGGCTGCTCGGACAGTGAGGATGAGGAGCCTCTCACCCCCACAGAGGACATAGAAACCCATGATTCTCCAAAGCTTACAAATCTTTTTGCCTCAGCAATCACCCGCACTTCACTGAAAGGAGGCAGGAGCAGAAACACCGATATAATTACAGAGAGCTCCAGCTTCTCTCACATGGACCGGCCGATGAGGAAGGACCACTCGACGTCAGCAGAGAGAAGAGAGTTGGGTAAGTCTGATTTGGTCACTTGGAGCCTCTCTGTTGTTTGGGTTAGGGAGGTGGAGGTGGTGTGAATAGTAAAATGAGTGGAAGATTATAAAAATTAAAAGAGCATACATTTTTTTTCTAGAAGCAAAAATTTGGGCACCAGAAGAGTTTTTTTGAGCTTTTTTATGAAGCTTCTACATTTTCTGTTGTTGTTGACATTTACAGAAAGGATCATTTCTGGTGATTTATTGTGCTCTGTTTTTTATGGAGATCATAGTTGTTGTTGGTGTATTGAACTGCATTACATTTTAAAAATGTTCCTTATATTTTTGACCACCCCATAATAGATTTTTAAATGTGTGAAAATAAAATTTATGGTAGAGCTTCAATAAAAAGAGAGCAAATGCAAAGTGGCAGGAAAACATGATTGGTTAACACCTTGCTTGAATAATTTTGGTATGTTTGTAACACAGGTTGTTCCAAAATTAATATTAGAAGCAGTACGGAGCAGTTTGCATTCATTTCCTCTTGGACGTTCACTCCAGTAAATCATTTATGATTTGTGGAGCTTTTTAAGCTTGTGACTTTGATGAGCTTTCCAGCACAGAAAATCTTTTGACCCAAATTAAATGTGACATTGTTAAAGGTTACAGGAGTTAATTGTCCACCGAAATCATTTTCCAAAAATAGTTCTGATGCAGTTGTATTGTGAATTCCATGTCTGAATGTGATTGGCTGATGTGTGATGAGCTTTATGGCTTGGCACAGCTCTGGCAAAACTGGCACAGTGTGCAATCAATTAGATCCAGCACTGACTCCTGGATTGTGTATTTGGGCAGTTAGCCTTTCAAACATTGCCATATGGCACAGCAAGTGGAGCTCTCAAATCCATACCTCAGTTGTGGCTCGAACAACACTGGAAAATTATCAACTCTGTCTCTGCTGGCCTCTGAAAAAATAAAGTGGGATGGGCCACTTATTTTAGTGAAAGAGCCCCGCTTAAAGACACAGTGACATCTCCTGTGCATACACTCTGTAACATTTGGTAGCTCTTAGTAGTGGTTACCAGCATGGCAAGAAAAACATGCGTAATTGCTTAAACTAGCTCCTTTGTGTGTGCGGCTAGCCACATTTGATATAGCATTTCTGCCAGGGCTCATCTTGCTAAAAGGGTGGAGTGTTTTGTTAACATGCTATACTTAGTAGTCTTTTCCCTCAAAAGCCCACAATGTGAGGCCTATTCCTATCCATCGGTACACCCAGCACCTGACCTGATCTGAAGTTGCTGATGTAAGATATAGTGCTGCAGCAGTGATCTTGCTTCATCTGTTTGGCTCTTAATGCCCCATAACGCGTGCGCGTGTGTTCGAGCACTGATGGGTTGAGTGTTTGTATGCGAGTATTACCTAATGTTTACATGTATGTCTTTGAGTAATATGGGAAGCCGAAAGGTCCCTGTTGAGACAGCATGATGCAGTTCAAATCAAGCCAGGGTAATCCTGGATTAGAGCTCAGGACATGGGGTCACCCAGCGGTCACAGACACCACTGTGAAGGTAGGGGAGGCCAGGGGGGGCTGGGCTGGCACACAAGACAAGTGGGGAATGACAGAAGTAGACAAATGTACAATGACAGAGTAGTGGGTGTGGAGCAAAAGGAGTGTAAGGGATATGTTGCGAGAGACCAGGTGTGAGTAAGAGAGGTTATCATTCAAATGTGCAGATTCAAAGAGAATATTTAAGTCAACATAAGAAAATGTCACAGCACATAGGAATGCAATGGTTAAAATGTGGTTCAGTGATTAGTTAATTTACTGGTCATCCCACTTTGACCTTCTTTTACTGGGTGATCTGGTGAGTACCAGTAATATTTCTAATATGAGGAGGTACATTCGGTTGCTCCCTTATTTCCCAAGGGGATGGATCCATCCACATGCTTGGTTTGGCACACTTTTTATGCTGGATGCCCTTCCTGACGCAACCCTCCCATAAAGTAAAGATGGTTTAATCTCAGTAATTATTGGATGTAATGCATACACGATGTGTCTAATAATTTGGTTTTGTTGCAGTTGCCCATTTTCATATCTTACTATTGCTGTGCCGACTATCAATTGTATGACATGTTATATTATTGTTATGGTTTTCTGTCATTTCTGTTGAAAGTCATATATTTAACTCAAAATGAAACATTTGTTTGGTTGACCAAAAAGGTAAGGATAATGATTCAGGAGCAAGAATATTACTTGGTTTGTTGTCGACTGAAAGTTGGGCAATTGGAGTAAAAACACAAATAAAATCCATTAAACTGTGTGGCGTTTGAAGGTGTGGACTATCTATTAACACTAGGGTCAGTCTGAAATGAAGAGGAAAGAAGAAAAAAACAACAACTTAGAAATATGGTTTTCTAAGGTCACACCAGGGCAGGAGGTAGCATAACAATGTGCAGGATAACAATGTCAATGAGGGGGAAAAAGAAGAAGAAAGAAATACAAATGTAAGAAAATCTGTGAGCCCTTTGGAATTACTAGGATTTGTGAATTGAGTTCTCCTAAAATGGCTGCAATCTGACCAAAGTAATATCGCACAAATAGTTGTACTTTTCATGTTTTTTATCACTCACAGTGTAAGCTACAAAAATTAAGTGAATTTCTTAATATTGTAACTCAAAGAATCTCATATAGCTGCTTATGAGAGTTGCACAACAGTGAGGTGAAATTTTGGACCATTCCCTACCTACAATTCAGTTTTGTCAGCATTTCAGTTCCTATTCCCATCCCTTTTTTTTTTTTTTCCCCCCCAACCATTTTGCTGTTGATTTACTTTAGCTTTTTGCATCATCCAAGCTCTCCTAAGCTTTAGGTCATGGATTCCTGCCCTGATATTCTCCTGTAAAATTCACTGATACAATCTTTAATTCACTGTTTAATTCACCTTAAAGGATTGCAAACCAAGATGCCCCCTCCACCATACTTCACAGCTGGGTGAAGTTTGTGTTATGCATTGTCTTTTTCCTTTAAACATAGCATTATATACTTTTGCCAGGAAGTTCATCTTTTGATTTCTGTTCAAAGAATATTCTCCCAGAAGTGTTGTGAAACATCTAGGTGTTCCAATGCACTTAACTTTGAGGTACTGCTGTTTTTGGGGGGGGTATTTTTCGTGGTGTTCTCTTGTAGTGGACACATGACAGAGAGCAAGTTGTATAGATTTCTGTAGGAGTTTTGCTGCTGCTCTTGGTTAATGAAAATCAGAAAGAGGAAGAGATTTGAAGAAAGTATGAAAATGGAAAACAATCTAAAGGGTCAAGAGAAGACATGCAGAAGAATATTATCACAGTTTTCTGATTGCTGACATCTCAACTGTCCTGTTGCCATTTAGACATTTTAAGAATGTGTTCTCTGATGCAAGTATATACAGCATTTACTTTCTATTTCTCTTCCCAGGATCATCAGGTATCCAGGCAAGGGGTGTTGCACTCCCAACCTCTGAACTGCCTGAAGTATCCCTGCACCACCGGCAGCAGCACCATCATCAATCTTCTCTGTTTCACTCCCACGGTTCAGCTTCCTCGTCCTGCCTCTCTCCCTCTCAGGAGTGTTGCCTGGATGCTTCCCTGTCTCACAACTCCCATCGGGTACAGCCCTCCAAACACAGTCTGCACCATGTCAACAAAATCCTTCGTGCCAAGAAGCTGCAGAGGCAGGCTCGTACAGGAAACAATGTGGTAAAGAAGAGGGGGCCCGGACGTCCTAGAAAACACCCATTACCCTCCCCGCCACCGTCTCCACCACCTGTGGTTGAGTTGAATCAAGCCCGGCACAGGGAGAAAGGGGTAGAACGGCTAGTAGAGGGAAGAGTGTGGGAGGGTGATACTGTGACCGATGCTATTGAGTCGGTAGTCCAGGGCCAACGTAGAAAAGGTCAGAAGAGGAAGCACTGGGAGAGAGAAGGAGATGAGGACGAGGGCGAGGATGTGGAAGAGGACAGGGAGGCTGAAGAGACTGAGGAGCAATTGCCAGAGAGAGAGGAGAACCTGGGCAACCTTGTGGCAAGGTCCAGAGCTGGGACAGGAAGGAGCTGGCTTACCCAAGATGAACTACAGAACCTTCACAGGTAAGTAAATTATAATACACTGTTGCATATTAAACTTGATACTTGACATGAGTCTCTGCTCTGGGACAGTGAGCACTAATTTTAGGAATCCGTGCTGGTATGTATAACATTTATTAAGTCCAGTTGTCACTAGAAACCAAGTCATGTTTCTATCTATAGCTCAATGGAAACCAAGCCAGATGGCCACTGCTCCCCAGAGCGCCAAAGCACTGTCTCCAGGGAACAAGCTCCACCCATGCCCATAACTGGCCAACGAGAGAAGAGAGCAGCACGACCTCCGAAGAAAAAGTTCCAGAAAGCGGGGCTTTATTCTGATGTGTACAAGACTGAAGAGTGAGTCCAAAAAAAAGAATTAAAAATAAAAATCCCTCCCTCATATTGATGTTTAGTTCAGACAGCAACACTTCATAATGTCATACAGTTTTTGTGTACAGCTAGTGAACTGCCTTCATATTTTTGTTTTCCTCTTCTGCAGCCCCCGTAGTCAGCTTCTGCAGCTAAAGAAAGAGAAGCTAGAGTACATACCTGGGGAACATGAGTATGGATTGTTTCCTGCTCCAATACATGTTGGTGAGTTTTAAAATGAATTGGCTGCAATTTCTACTATTAAACTATTTGAGAATTACTTAAGCATAAAATTTGAGTGTCTAATAAATAATTGAGGGTTTTTTAAAACAATATAAAATAATTTATTCATTTATGTAGTGAAAGTTTTGAGTAAATTATGCATGTTTCTGTATGCAGAAGTAAATGATTGTAATGCCTCATGAACTGGAATTTCTCAGTTTGCTGAATAACTTGCCAAGAAAGGGAAAGTAAAATCCAGAAAACCTCGTTTTACTTCAGTCCATGTCCAAGATTCAAACGGCTTCAGTAAATTATCCAGATAAACTGGTTTCTTGGAACAGGATCCTTCTTTAGTTATCACAGGTTCTGCTATGATAAGAAGCATAAATACAACTGACTGATTTTTTTATTTATTATTTTTTTTTTTTTCCCTCCCCAAATTTCCCCTGTTTTACATTTTCTAGGGAAGTACCTGAGACAGAAGCGCATTGATTTCCAGTTGCCTTACGACATCTTATGGTTATGGAAACATGATCAGGTGATCAGTCTTGTTGAGCCAAAGTGTTTTTAGGGTCTTAGTATGTATTTTTTTTTTCGGCCCCCTTTGTGTTTATCATTCTGTCTCTGCCTTTCAGCTACACAAGAGGCCTGATGTCCCCCTTTATAAAAAAATAAGATCAAGTGAGTATCAGTATTTTTGTCCAGCCTAAATATAATTTGTAGCCTGTTAGAAACTTATGTGCTTCCCTGTAAATCTATGAGATAAGAATATTTGCTTCATTGGTTACTTTTATTTACTTTGAATAGTGTAGTTCTTCTTATCAGTTTTATACACTGTTTGCAAAACAGGAATTAAAGATATGTCGCTATGTTTACACTTTGTGAGTGTGGCAAAAACTGTAAACATGAAATTGTAATCCCCTATTTATGTGTTGCAGATGTCTATGTGGATGTGAAGCCTCTTTCCGGTTATGAAACAACTACATGCAACTGTAGACCTCCTGAGGACTCAACTGAAAAAGGCTGCCTGGATGAATGCCTGAATAGGTAACACATACCAGCTTATAAGGTTGTTTTCAACAGGTTTACTATTAAGGAATTTTATGTTAATTGTTTTTCAGTAATCAAATGCAGTCATGTGTTTGTTTAGAAATGTTTTTTTTTTTTGTTTCAGAAACGAAGTGATTTTGAATAGAGGGCAAATATAGTGTCAAGAAAGAAAAATAGTAGCCTGATTCAGACAGAAATGTCAGCTTGTTAGACTCCATTTCCATCTTCAGTCTCTTTGTCGCCACTCTAACTGATTTCCATGGCAAGAGGATTTGATTTTTATTCTTACCAGTTGCTCTTGAATCTAACATAATCTTAAATTCTCATAATAATTCTCATAATTCTCATACAAAGCCTACTGGGTTTTAAGCATGCAGCAGAGCGAAGTAAGACCATTTACCTTGTTTCAGGTGTTGTACAGAAATCATGCCTCAGGGGTGCCAAAAACAAGTGACCACAGACCGTTTAAAATTTCCCTGTGACAGAGCACCAGTTGACAACACTTTATAAAAGCTTGGTCATGGTGTTAGTCCCACCCATGGCTTTAATTAGCTTTGATGGCACATTTTGGATAGGGAATTCTTCAAGCGAGAATGAGTGGACTGATTCAAAGGTCTGGAGTCTGGCAAGAATAATAGCAGCCTCATCTTATATTTTTTTCATTTTTTGCAGAATGAGCTTTGCTGAGTGCTCCCCCAGCACCTGTCCGTGTGGGGATCAGTGTGACAACCAGCACATCCAGAGACACGAGTGGGTCCAGTGTCTGGAGCGATTCCGCACTGAGGGCAAAGGTTGGGGCATCCGCACCAAGGAGTCTCTCCGCTCAGGGCAGTTCATCATTGAGTATTTGGGTGAAGTGGTTAGCGAACAGGAGTTCAGGTGAGATGGATAGGTCGCTTGCTGTGCAAAAAAATTATTGTTCGGTGATGTATATTTCTGTCTCTTAATCTTCAACTTCATCCTATCTTCTATGTTTTAGGAGCCGTATGATGGAGCAGTACTTCTCCCACAGTGGCCACTACTGCCTGAACCTGGATAGCGGTATGGTGATTGACAGCTACCGAATGGGCAATGAGGCACGCTTCATAAACCACAGCTGTGAACCTAACTGTGAGATGCAGAAGTGGTGAGTGTCACAGCGGCTTTGAACCGATTCCCTGCTAATGCCCTTGTGGTGCTTTTGGGATCTTACCAAAAACCAGATTTGGCTAAGCCTGTTCAGCACTGAGCATGAGCAGTTGCCACAAGTTGTTAGGGATGGGATAGAGGCCTGGCATGAACTACATTTGGTAGACCATGGGGACAAATATAGAGTACTGCGTTTATACTTGCTATGTGTCTGTAATAGTCCAAATCAGTGTAGGTTAACATGTGAGGCTGATATTGTCAGGTCGATTTAGTCAGAGGATATTAAGGCATAGTGTTAAACAAGTGATGCTGCTCGATGTGACAGCAGTGTCACAGGAGCTCATTGCAAAGTGTTCTTGTTTGATAGTTCAGTATTTTGTTTTGCTTCCCTTAAAGTTACTGAATGTGAAAATAGACCAGCCTATTACCTAAATAGTCTAACTTAAATACTGTCTGTGCGTGATAAATTGGGTGAGCTGGGTAATGCGTATCCTCTCTGTAAGAAATAAACCGTCTATAGTGAAAATACCAAAAGGGGCCTGAAAGACAGTCAGCGTATAAATAAATTTAGACGAAGACAAGGCCAGCCACATAAGGTCCTGCCACCTTCTTGACTCCTCACTCATGGTATCATAGACCAGGGGTTACAGTATAAGTAACTGTGCATTATAATGATTTTTTTGTGTAGTTTAATTGATGTGAATGTGAGTTTGTTAGATTTCCTTAAAGGGGACCTTTTATGCTAATTTGTAGCTCCACATTTTTATTTTTGGACTCTACTAGAGTATCTTTGCATGACTCATAGCTTATTTATCTTATCTTGGACCCTTGTGCACGCCTGTCAGTTTATCCTCTGTCTGAAATGAGCCTCTCCCTTTAAAGTCACCCCACCTTTAAGACCATTTTCTTTTGATTGGCTGCCACTTGCAAACAAAAAGATTTGAACAGCAGGTAGAAGAGAGCAGGATACCTGCACTCACTGACATAATAAAAACCGCTGTAAACAGAGCGTTTACAGCAGTCCAAAGCCTGACCTTGTAGCTTACAGGTATTACTTGCACATAAACAGATCTCATTATTTGAAACTTTGCCATATTTAATATGAGCATCCACCACTGTAACAATATACATAAAGAGAAAATGAAGAAAAGCCTATTAGGTCCACTTTAATATGGTAGCAGTTGATATATTCTTAGAAGGTAGAAGTTGTGGGGATTTAATGAAGCTGTACAGTTAAACCAGTTGAACAGACATTGATAAGTAGTCACAGTAAATGCTAGGCAGTATTTGTTGCCTCTCTTTGGGTATCTTAAATGATAGCTCTAAAAGGGACACATGTTGCAGGTGCACTGCACTGTAAATGAGAAGGCTCTACATTGAAACCCCAACCTTATTAATGTGGTTGTGTGGTGGTAATCTGATGAGATCGCCTCACTCCTTTTCTTCCACTGCTCAGAGACCTTAATGGCTTAAAGCCCTTACACCCTGCCAAAACAATTCTCTTTTTTTTTTCCTGAGGGGTTGTTCTCACAGCATGGTTAAATCTACAGCAACGAGTCATCCATCTTGTCACAGAAGAGAGATTACATGCAGCCGGGCCTTAGATACAGCTGTAGTGGCTGAAGACAATGCGCTGAACCAGCTTTTTTACCCCTATAGAAAGAATAAATTATCAAGTGGCTGGCAAACAGAAGGGTGTGCTTTATTCTTAGAAGAATAGTGAAAAGCTGGAGCACTGCTTCATTTGGAGAGAGGAAGAAAGGGATTACTTGTTGAACATTTGTCACACTGACTCTTCCCTTTTTGTCCCAATTTTAAAAAAGGGTTTAATTTAATTGTCTTTCTAACATCACTATTTAACTTAAAGTTAAAACTTTACCTAAGGGAGAAGTGTGTTTATATTCCTTTTCCACAAGGACCTGCACTCAGTTTTAGGTGCAGGCAGTGACTTTTTATCCCTAGCCTAAAACTGAACCCGATAAGAAACAGTTGCCTAGCTAAAAATAGCATTGCCATGAATGCTTTAAATTGATCGAGTCAAAACCTTTGACTGTTAACCTGAAAATGACATGGTTTTGGTATAACTGAAGTGGCATGCCTGTTATGTGCCTCTAGGGCAGCATGGTGCTGCAGTGCTTAGTAAATACTAGCCTCACAGCAAGTAGGTTCTGGGTTTGGACCTCCTGGTCGACGGAGGCCTTTCTTTATGGAGGTGCTCTGGGTCTCAGACTTGGTGATTCTATATTGCCGTAGTTGTGCATGTGAGATAGTCAAAGCACTTAAATTGCATAAAATGGAGCGCTGTAGGAATGTCTTTAACTGTATATAAAAGATGGACATACCCACCATGTCACATTAGTTTTGGAATCTCCATTTTGAAGCCTCAACTTTAGAATTTTTGACACCTTTAGACATCTCCATTCTGTTTTGTTTTTTTGGAGCCAGAACTGGCCATATCTGTGTGAGACGTTGGCGTGCTAAGTTATCAGCTAATGCTAGCAAGCTTGGTTAGGAAGCGACTTTCATAAACTATGTTGAATGCAGTTGCAGATGTATGGGTGCATTACACAGACAAAAACATTTGCTAAGTAACAGACTAATAATATTCTGGAATTTCACTCACCAAAACTGAAGCACATGCTTCTTGTTCATATTATTTGTCAAATAAATCCATTAAAAATGCTCCAGAAGCCACCAACAGCACAAACACAGCCAAGAGGTCCAGTTCAGTGACTCAAATTAGCCGATGTGAGGCCTAGCAGGCTCCAGCTGCCTATCTTGGGATACTTGTCAAAGTGACCACACCTTGAACT
>VUQI01062174.1:0-19707 GCA_015106735.1 Paratilapia polleni
ATCAGTCAAATGTGGCATGCTTGGTGCAGACACCAGCTGACTGCTGTAGCAGAGTCCACGCTCACAGGTGCTGCTAATTAGGTGCCAATCAGGCATCTGATTGTCAGCACCTGGGGTACCTGAAGCTCAAAACAAGAGTCAATAGCAGAATAAGCTGTTTGGCATTGGCAGAGAAGATTTGGCAAGTTCTTCATGGGAGCAACCCACATACTCAACTCTGCTGCTCAACCCACAAATGCATTTTCTTTACAAATGTGGCACCATTTAAAGGGAAAGAAACCGGCTTTCCAACAGTATGAGATTTACTGCCAAGAAGCATTGTTACAACAAAGAAATAATCGACCAAACACAAAATTCCTTACTTTTTGTGCTAAGTTTATGTATATATATTCATAGAACAAAAATATTCTGTGAGGTCTTGAATGATTAGTGATTCATGAGTCATGGGTAAGTTCAAAACAATACTCTGGGAGAGAAAGTGTTAAAAAATACTGTCATAGTATTCAAGAATGTTATTTATCTCCTTTCATCATACTATAATAATCGTAGCATATGTATGTATGTATGTATGTATGTATGTATGTGCCCTATCTCCTCCTACATGAGTGGACCAATCTTGATGAAACTTTGCATAAACATTGCCTAGGGGACTGTGAGTGCCAACATCTATACAAATATTTTATACAAATCCCACAATAGTATATATTTGTACATTTGACAGTTCAATTGAGCATCGAACGCTGACCTTACGACTGCGTTCACCATGCACACATTTGTTGACGTTTAGTGTGTGCATGCTATGTTCATTTAATTGACCCAACACCAAAGCAAAGTGTAGCACGGGCATTTGCTAGTTATATAAAACATCTGATGAACCCAGATAATAACTTGCTTTCACACTCAGCTTTTCATTTATTTTAAGACTCATAACTCACTCAAATGTTTAGGCTGTCTGCTCCCCTTTTGCTAGAGCACATAAAAACAGATCTAGTATCATCCTCAACACAAGCTATAAATACGTCAAAATTGGAGGAGTTTCAAAAGATTGTGTGAAATGCATGTTAAGAACTGGGAGATGGTTGATGTACCTGATCTTGAGCCATGTCTCTGGGGTAGTGGATTTCTGCAGCTATTAAAGCTGCAGACAGAGTGGAGCTTTGAGAGGAACAGCTTTTGCACTGCAGAAATCTGGTAACAGAGCACTCCTCAGGGTTCCAGATGGCATTATATGCTGTATGAATGAGAATCAGTGGGAAACCATGTAACTGTGCTGACTGTTGAGGGGAGAAAACAAGGGATCAAAGTAAACAATCAGGAATTTTAAACTGTTTTTAAAACAGTGGGGATGTCTAAGGACATGTGTTTACTAGTCAAACGTCCCCTAATTTCTCTTGAATCTGTGTTCAATTAATATGTCCAGTGAGTTTTGATGACAAATGCTCAGCTGTGTCAGTAATAGTAAGGTATTTTGATTTAACACTGCACTTGTCAAATCAAACCAGCTGTCAACCCACCAGTTAAACTGCTGTCCCAGTAGGGCTGCAGAGCAGTCCTCAGGGTCTTCACTGACGAGAGACATTGAACTACCAGCAGTGAGTTGTCTGAAACTGATGGCTGATGTGGTGCACACCGGCAGTGATGAGTCAGTGCAGCAGGATGTGTGTGCCGTCTTAGAAAAGCTAGATGCTCATATGTACACACAGCACGCCGTACTGTGCCTCAAGAGTGAAGACATAAAAGTGAAAATTAAATCAAGGCCAAAATGATGAAAAAAATGGCTTGACTCATGTTATGCAGCTGTGGCGAATACAGTGAAACTTAACAGGTGTTTCTCAGAAATTACCACGAGCCACAGGAAGTAGCTCCTTTTCACACATAGAACAGTAAAGTCCCACGGAGCACAGCTTTTTGTCTTTGATGCTCTGTGAGTAGAAGAACAACTCAGTGTTATTCTTTTATTGTTGTTTTAAATAATCATTACCATTACTTCAAAACTTTCTTGTACATCCACAGCTTTAGAAATGTCTGTGAGGACACTCCTTTGGGGATTTAAGTAGAGTCACAAAATTTTAATTGTTTCTAAATACTAAGGGTGTGAAGAGCTATTTACCATTATAGCTATTAGAGTAAAAGATCACAAATGTCTAATTTGGGCATACAGAGTATTGGTTATGGCTATGATAACATCACAAAGCCTTTTCTATCTGTTTCACACAGGATGTGAAATGTGCTGATATGACTCACAGATGAGAAACCGTGCTTTCTCTGTGCTTGCATGTGTAACATAGAAACTGTCTGAATGCAAAAACTTTCACAGCTGGAGTACAGACAGCATGCACAGGACTTGTCTTGTAAAGCTTGTAAAGGCATATTAATCAGCACCATTCTATGTATTGAAAAAGCAGTGTGACATTTAAAAACTAATGAGAACTAACATACTAAAGGCAAGAACCTGTTCATCACTTACCTTTGATTTTGGAGAGCTCTTGTTAAATTTCCTTCGTCTCTGCTTATAGGACCTCTGCACTTTTATAGCTTGGTTGAAGTAAAAAAAAAAACAAACAAAAAAAACCCCCAAAACACCCATAAGGACAGTTTTAAAATGCCAAAAAATTACAGCATCATAACATTTAAAATCTGTCAAAGACATGTGTCGATATTCCAGTAAATAGTTCTGTTAGAGCTCTTTTTTGAAGATGTCCTTTTTAAAATCATTTACCAGGATCAGGCTAACTTACTTTACCTATAATTACTAATGTAATTATGGGTGTCACAATGACCGTGCATTGATGATAACAGTGATAGTTAATCATTTAATACTGATCAGTATTAATTATCATATGGCTAAGTTGCAGACTAAAGACAATATAGACAATATACAATGCACAAAGTTATTGATTGAGTTTGGCTGGTAACATGACAGCTGGTCATTTGAAAAGTGCATAAAACGATGAAATGAGACGCTGGACCTCAAGTACAAGAGCTGTAGCTCTCTACTGAGAAGCAGCTACCATTCACATTAACATGTCAGTATCATTAATCTCACTGCTAAAATATCCCCAAACCAGAACACAGACCCCTGTGAGGTCAGATTTTTATTTCAAGTACCGCTTCCTGATTGATTGCAAACTCACTGCACTTGCTAGATGATACATTTAGTTTCTGATCATGGAAACAGTTTGATGATTTTGTTTATTTTTTTAATAGCCTGAGTATGAGTATGAGAACAAAACAAAACAGAATTTCAACAAAACCTGGACAAGAAGACATCTATCAGTGTTTACAGTGATTTATGTTTTCAGCAATGCAAGGCTTCATTTATGTCAGCGTTTACAGGTAAGGTATTGGTGGGACTGGGAGGGGGGAAACAGGTTGGCTGGGCTAGGCTTTCAGCCAAAATAATTCTGGAACTCTATTTATTTATTTATTTTTTTATGTTAGCATGCTAAATGACAATTTGTGACTCAGTCAACCCCCACTTACCTAGTGGTGCTAGTACACCACATCAGACCAATACATTTTTGTGATGTACTAGATAATCCACTTCTTAAGAAGAAAAATGAACATAATTTGTAACATTTTGGCATGTACATGCAGACTGTTGTGCTGAGTTTACCTTTTGCTGTGGTGTGCTGACTTCCAGAATCCTCTACTGGACTCCCTCCATCTCCAGCCTCTTGAAGACCCCCTATAACTTCTTGTTTGGGAGTCACAATATCAAACTCAACCCTTGTGGAAGTAACAGGTGTGGTGGGCACTTTGTTAAGGGCCAAGGGCCTTCCTGACTTAGAAACTCTGAAATTCACACAACTTTGTCCTGTCTGCTGGCATAAAATGCTGCTCTTTTCTTGAACCCGTGCTAACTGGTGTTCCTTATAAACTTTTTTTGAGCTGCATATTCTAAAGCGTCTGGCTCTAGATGGTCTGCTCTTCAAACCCTGAGTCAGTACTTTTAACTCTTGACTGGCCCTGCTCTTGTTTGTCCTCCTCTGGCTGCTCCTGGTCTCCATCTGCTGAAGCTTGCCCTCATAGACTCCACCTGTCAAACAGAATCATTTGGCCCAGTCAGATCCATGGGTTAATGAACATGCGATGCAATCAAAAGCTGCAAAACAGCTGCTAATGTACTGCATCTAGAGTTGAGATATTTTTGTAAACAGCTGTTTGAAAGCTCAAGAATGAACTCTGAAAATCAAATGTATGGCCACTAACACACTATAAAATAGGCTCTACATTATCCCTAGGGCCTGTTTCACATGTGATTTGTGAGGCTGGGTGTTTGCAAAGTTTTAAAATTCCATGGTTTTCCACAATAACATTTCTAGTATCCTCAGTAGATTTTTCAGACCATATTTAACATGTGAGTTCAAATAGCTAGATAATTATTACATAAATCCAACTCTAAACATGTATGGCACTTTCTGACTATGTATGCCATTATGCTGACACATTATGACCAGAAAACTGCAGCAGGAAATACTGTAGCTCACACAAATCAACACCAAACCCTGGTGAGTACAATGTCAAAACAGTGAGCAATAACAAAGAGCATCATCTCTGCCCAGTGCAGAGAAAACTAACCACTGCTACCTATACACACTTTACAACCCCTGACAAAAATGATTTGGAGTCACCACACTTGGAAGAAGCTCATTCAGCCTTTTTACTTTGTAGCAAATAAACAACACAGATACGACACAAAATGTTTTGTTTAATAGCTGAACATTCTGGCTTCAAACAAGCTGAATTACATTTTTTCTAGATCAAGGAGAGGAAAAAAAACACTCAATGTTGAGGAAATAATGATAGAATCAACTTGTAATTTGCATTTCCAGAGACAAAAACCTGCACAAATCTGAAAATGATTGGATGAAAGCGAAGCTCAGTGATGAATCACAAATCTGCCAAAGATGATACTGGAACTTTTGTCTGGGGTCGTTCCAGTGAAACATATAAAGATGACTGCCTGAAGAAAATAAGCACATTTCCCCACTCATTTATGACATGGAGTTGCATGTCAGGTAAAGGGACCAGGGGAGATGGCAATCATTACCTCAACAGTACATGCACAAGTGTACACTCAAATTTTGGACACTTGTCATTCCGTAGACTGAAAGTAGGTTTGGTGATGATGTCATTTTTCAGGATGATGATGCATCTTGTCAAAGACCAAAGGGTGTTAAAGCTTTTCTTCAGGAAAGGTATATCAAAGGCCAGCAAACAATTTGGATCTCAAAGTGATTTGGAAATTTATGGTGGAAATTAATTAATTAATTAAAAAAACAGCTTGATGTAGAATATTGTTTTTCATTAGTGAAGTCCATGGCTCAAAGAATTCAGATGGTCATTTAAGTCTGCAGACACGCAACAAAGTACTAATAGTGATGGTTTTGTTAATGATTTAAAAAAATAAGCCATTAATTAAAATAATTCATTTAAATTTTTTTCAGTGTGTTACATCTGTGGTTTGTGGCTTCCAGTGAGCACAACTGATGTGCTCAATGGAGTGTGAATGTGGGTGAATGTTAGAAAAGCACTTGAGTATAGAAAAAGTGCTCATATGAATGTGTGTGTGATTGGGTGAATGAGACATGTAGTATAAAGCGCTTTGAGTGCTCAAATAGAGTAGAAAAGCGCTATTTAAGTACCAGTCCATTTACCATTTTCTGTTATAATCTGCATGTTATAATCATATCACGCAAAAATGAATACAACCCACATTAACAACCCACAACGAGTTCTCTTCAACAGGGCAAACACCATGACACAAAAGACTTTCTAATGCTAAAAACTGCACATTCACAAAATTTGACCGCTGAACGGCATGCTAGCGAGCCAGGTACTCTACCAGTGTGTTAACAGTCAGAAGGAGCTCTTCTGCTACATTCAAGACCGGTAAAGAAAAAAGGAAGATGAAGAAAAGAGAATGGAAATGCACTAAAATAACAATGACAAGAGCTGTGTCTGTTTTAAAAATGAGACTCTGTTGTCATTTTTGGTCGCCCTGCTTCTGAGCTCTCAACTTCAAGCAAACAAGTGAGGCAAAGACAGCGTGTTGTTCAAAGCTAACAGGTGTTTTTCCTGACAACAGAAGAATTTGTGCCACAAAATTTGAAAGAATAACTCTGCTCACTTTGTTTAAAAATAGTGGCAACAAAAAGTGTCATTATACCCGAACAAAAAACATAAGCAGGCAGCCTGTTAAGGACTGACTCTACGGTTCTGTGCCCAATATTTATTTATTTATTTATTTAGCCTTTGTATCGTTATTGTGTGGTTTTATTTATGACATTAAGATGTTTTATATGTTCCATATACTCCTGACAGAAGAAGGAGCCATTGTAAACCTATGTAAACACCCGTTTACATGGATAATACTAATAATAATTAATTATACAAAGGTGCCAGAATTTAAAAAAATACTGTGATACAAATTTTTAGTCATACAAACCCGCATTACAATGCTGGCTGGTACTTTTTAACGTTGTTGATGGTTTACTTGCTGTGCACATTTTGGTTAACATCTGTTGTGTTTAAATGTGCTATATAAATAAACCGACTTGACTCGACTTACAGCCTATCCACCCTTGCTGGTAATCACTGTTTACAGTTTGCTCTACCATCACAATATTAATGACTTCAGCTTGTCTAAAAAAGGTTGGGAAAGAGGAGAAAGAGTTTGAAAACCTTTGACTAGCACTGACCATTTCCAGCACCTAAATTTAATTTGGGCAAACAGCAGAAATCTGTGGGATTATGCTTGATGTGGACAGGGCACTTTTTCTTTTGCATTTCCAATTTGTGACTGTGGTGTATTTTTCTTAAACAAAAATGTTTTATAGTGTAGCTTTAATGATTTGGTTGGGGAAAAGGCTGAATTAGGTTAATGGCAAAGAACACAGTCATCCACAGCCATTACTGAGTCTTTCAGTAATGTGGGCTCCCTATTAAGTGCTTTTAACACACATTCGCTGGCCTCTCCACGCTCTGAGTTTTGATTATGTTAACGAGTGGTCATGCACGATTACATGTACAAGGGTCTTGGGTAGGCAGCTGACGAGCAAAGAAAGGCTTTAATGGAACACTTGTCTCCTCTGCTCGTCTGTACAAATCACACATTGGTGAAGTTCGTCCTGTAATGAGACAAATCACATCAGTGTAATCATGTTTAATGTCATCGTTCTGTCTCCTTTCAACTTGGCCTGTTTGATGACTCTGTATTTAGCATTGGCTGATTAAACGACATGCCCTCGTTTGGCACAAACACTCACATTTGGCCTTTAGACTGATTACACACAGAGACTGCTATGCACATGCACAAGCCGCAAATAGGAACTGTTCTTCTACAAGTAAAGAGTCATAGAAGTTAAGTTCAAAATGTGAGTCAATTATATAGAAGTGGAATAACATCTAAGGACTACAAATATGGAAACTATACTATAAATAACTCAACTTATTTTCACATGTACCCTAGTAAGGGTACAGCAACAACTCTACTCTTTATGAATGTTCCTTTTTACTGAAATTGCTTTAAAGAGATGCCAATTCAACTCGATTGTGATTTTGCAGGCTATAGTTTCTCTTGATGAATAATGTGTGATACTGAAAGGTGGAACATTAAATGTCATTCTTCCCCATCTGAGAAATCTGTCTGTTCTTCACCCGTCTTGACAACTCTTCTGAACTACTTCAAACTTGGAGGGTGCAATGCTGGTGACCTGAGAAAGTGCAGCGCCAAGCTCATTTGGATGAGCGGTTTGAATATTTTGGCTAAAATGCAGGGGTGTCAAACAGGTCTGGGCCTGGGGGCAAAAACTGGCCTGTCAGTTCTGTCCACTGGATTGCTTTCCACATGTGAAAATTGCAGTAACATCAGTAATTACTCCAGTTTCTCTATAAAATAATTTTCTATTTCTATGATGATACCAGCATTACACAGGAGAGAAAATGCATGCAAAGTTAAAAGCATTTCTAGAGCCTGACAAGTTGCTGGAATCAAAAAAAGATCCAAAAACACATTTGTTGTCATGGTTTTATAGCACTTATTTTCTAAAACATCTCAGGCTCTTAATCACCTGTTTTATAAATGGGTCACTGATTAAATGAGAAAAGTGATTTAACAAGAACTAATGCTTCTTCTGTTTTCTAGCTAATTTTTTAAGACTTGGGTGAGGGGTGCATTTCACCTGGTCTTATGGCTTCAGCTTTTTAAAACATCTTGGTTTCAACCCACGTGAACAATTTCAGAATGTACTTTACACTTAAAGGGAAAAATATTATTATTAACAGATATGATTTTAAAATTTTACAGCGCTTAACAAATGTATTAGACCACCACCCAGTGTAAGGTTTATGCCACAGCTGCCCTAAATTAACAGTACTGGTAATTACCAAAATTATTTTTATGTTTCTGTAATGGTTAATCCACTAGTATGCACAAACTCTTTAATCCAAATGATATTTTTAATGCTAAAATATAATTATTGTTGTTATCCACGAATTTTCAAATTTACTGAGAAAAAAATAGTAAAGCACATTATTATTTTTTGATTAAGATGCCAAATTACAGTTATTTACTTGCATTCCTGAACAGAAAAATTCATTTTAGTGGTTAAATGTTTCAGTTTGAAATTCCTCACTCCTGTTCAAAGTGGTAAAACGTTGAGAACTCACTGAAAAGGAAAGAGTCCGCATTAAAGCACTTTGTGATGCTGGATGGTCTTTGAGACAAACAGGGCAAGACACAAAGTGTTCTCACAGTGTGGTCAAGTATGCTTTGGAGTTGACTGCCGAGACAGGGACTTCTTACAAAATGCACCAAGGAAGAGGCAGAAAATGAAAGCTGACTGAAGCAGATGTGAAGCACTTCAAGATTTTAAGTACTAGAGACAGAAG
The DNA here is from genome assembly GCA_015106735.1 of Paratilapia polleni. NCBI lineage: Eukaryota > Metazoa > Chordata > Actinopteri > Cichliformes > Cichlidae > Paratilapia > Paratilapia polleni. The sequence continues at coordinate 8,896 of VUQI01062174.1, forward strand.
GAAGACCACTGCTGATCTTCAGGCAGTGATAAATGCTTCCAGATCAGAGTCTGAGAAGGTCTCCAGAATGACCATAAGCAGATGACTGAAGGAACAAGTCTTAAAGGGAAGAATAGCTGCTAAGAAGCCATTATTGAGGCCTGCAAACACCCAGAAACGCCTCCGATTTTGCAGGGAGCAGAAACTCTGACTGGAAGATGACTGGAAGAAGGTGACACAATGCACAAACAAGTCCAAGTTTGAAGTCTTCAGTCAGCATCGTCGTGTTTATGTCCGCAGAAAAGCTGGAGAACATTTTGATGCTAGAAGCACTGCACCCACAGTTAAACACAGTGGAGATTCCATTATGGTATGGGGTTCCATTTCTGCAAACGGTGTGGGCAAATTAGTGAAAATCGACAGTATCATGAACAAGAAGCTCTACCACAACATCTTGGCGCATCACAGAATCCCTTCTGGACTGAAACTGATTGGTCCTGAGTTCATATACCAACAAGACCCAAGCATACATCAAGGCTGAGCAGAGACCATTTGACCAAGAAAAAGAAATCTGGAGTACTGGAACTGATGGACCGACCAAGTCAAAGTCCGGACATGAATCCTATTGAACAGATTTAGGTGGCTTCAAAGACAGATTGTACAAAAGTTTCAACCAAAGCAAGTCTCTGGGAACAGCTAGAAACTATATGGAACTCAATAACAGAAGAGACTGTCGAAAAGTACATTAAAAACAATGCCAGCAAGAATGCAAGCTGTTATCAAAGCCAAAGAAGGCCATACAAAATATTAAGTTTTTTTCTTAATATGTGTGAATATGGACTATTTCGTTTTTTTTTTTATGACAAGTGGTCTAATAAATTTGTTAAGCCCATATATATGGGATGGTCTTAATTCTTGGCAATTCTGAGTTTTAAAAAAAAAAAATCTAAAATTACCTAATGATAAGGTAAATTTTGTGAGAGCAGGTCAACATTATGAGTTCAGATGCTAACAAATCTACATCTTAATTTAATGTCTAATATTTCTTCTTCCTTTTTTCTTGTTTTGTCTTGGCAGAAAGCTTCCACAGATTTGACACACAAATGTGAATTGTGCCATCTCCAAAACATCAACAGTAGAAGAGAGAAAATTTGGGGATGGAGAGGCATTATGCTCAGTAAGTACACAGAAATAGGAACTGTATTCTTAAGCTTTTTGTTGTACTCTTTACTTCTCCATTTTCCACTGCAGTTTTAAATGAAAAGCTCATTTCATCTTCCATTAACTTGTTTTCTTTTGACCATTTTTTTGTTGCATCTCTGGTTGAAGAGCAATAAATAAGTCATGCACTTGTAAAATTTCACCATCCTTTTTAGGTAAACGTTCTCCATACTGCCAAAAATGTTCAAACAATAAACATTAAACACTTTTTCTTTGCATTCAACAATACATACTCTGGTCTCGCTTTAGTCTTTGATCTTAATTGTCAGCTTTCAGGAGGCAAATATCAATTCATAAATGAATAAACTAATGAATGAGTGAATGTGCTACTTTTTAAACCCATAAGCTCCTTCTATCTTTACCTCATGTGTGTTTCTTGTTGAAATAAGGAAAATATAGTTTATTTCTGTGTAATACAGCTAACAACTTTCAACTACGGCACTGCTGCTAATTTATTTTGTGAAAAATCACTTTGGCCACGTCAAACACCACCTACAGTACTATAATCTAGCTCATGTTAATAGACTGTTAGCCCACACTGAACAAGTGTGTGTGAACCTGAAAACCTGACCACACAGTTTTAAGAACACTTACACAGAAACACCAATACAACCGACTAACAGGAAACGTAAAAATTTTCACATGCATAAACACGCAAACACTGACTAAAAATAAACACTGTATCAACACTTATTTGCGTTTGAGTCATGTTCCAATGATTCACCCTTACCTTCCATTTAAAAAGAAGGAAGGAGGGCAATGAAGAAGGCAAGAGAACAGTAATGTATTTAATATCTGCATCTTAACATCTGAACTGAAAGATGACAACTGCAGGCAACACCTGTCACGCTGCTACTGCATGTTAAAAGGCATTCTTTAATCATTTGCACAGAGGTGATGGTTCATGCGGTCATCAAAATGTTTGGCATGCAACATTCAACTTCAAAGTCTTCCTCATAAAAAGTGCCGAATAGTGCATTCCCAACTGAAACTGACCAGAAACCTTTAAGTTCAGGATGTCATCTGTACAGATTTAAACCTGATTTCTTCACTATAACACTGTATGTGACAGCACTCAGTCTTGTTAAGTGAAGAAATTTAATGGTTGGAATTAAGCAAAAAGGGAAAGTCGTTAAACATCTAATCAGTGAAGCATCTTCTTGTTGGTCAAACCATTTTTCCTGTATGAACAGCCTTTAAAGGGGACCTATTACACTTCTCCTTTTTTTTCCTGTTATATGCATACTGTTACAAGGGTGCTTATTAAACTTTAAAGTTTTAATAAGTACCCTTATTAAGTGTACTTATTTAATAAGTGAACACTTCAGATCACGAGGTCAGTGTATGTACAAGTGAGCTCTAATTTCTAGTTTCACATTTTTCTACTCTTGGTTTTGTATGATCTCAAAGAGAGCGGATATTCCTAGTACGGTCATTTCTAGCTTTGAATACAGCAGCCCCATCCACCTGCTGTTCAAACCTTCTGTTTGTGAGGGGCAGCCAATCAGAAGAAAGCTGTCTTAAAGCAGTGGTGGCCTTAAAGGGAGAAGAGCTAAAGCAGCTTGTTTCAGTCAGAGGATGAACTTAGGTTCTGCACCAAGGCCTAGTATAATTTAAATAAGATTTTTTTTAAACTGTGAACCATGCAAAGTTACTTTACTTTTCCTACTCTATAAAAATAAAGAGTTGGAAAAAAGCATAATAGGTCCTCTTTAAGCAAGCAGCCAGTGCTGTCCTGAGACCCACACATGTAAAGGGTTCAGTATGCTTCAAACAAACGAATCGCTTTGAGCGTGCCTAAAAACAAAGCTGTCCTGAATCATCACCCTTGGAGGTGGAGCTAAAAGCCTGCCACCACAGAGAAAGATGTAATCTTACAGAGTTTTAGGTAATGGAAAGGGTGCTTGGGAATCAAACTGCCGATTATTGACAATGAGAATGTTATAGGAGCTGGAGGAGATTTTTACAAAATGAAACATCACTTAGATCTTTGTTTTTTATAAACATACAATATAGGTCCTTAAGCATCAACACAAGAGGTGATAATGTCCTTGATTTTTATACAGTACTTCACAGCTGTTTGTTCAAGATTAGATTTCCTAGTAATTATCACCCATATAGATCATTAGCTGCACTTGTGGCATCAGTGACATGAAACCACAAATACTGATACTCCACAGCTGATATATTTGTGTGAGTTAATTTTTTCTGACATATATATTTCTTGCATGATGACGATGTGATAATCATATAAGCACTTTGTTTGAAGCACACTCAAGTTTTTTTTTTGTTTTTTCTAGTTATAGTTTTATCTGTTCAAACAAAAACAAGAGCAGGCGGGAGAGAGGGCACAAAGAAAATAGTTAACACAGGACACTTTGCATTCTGTTTATCCAGCTTCCCATGCAGGTTGGCAAACTGCACTGTATAAACATGCTTGGCTGGCTGTTAGTGCCAGAGCCATGCCGAGGGAAGGTTGCAGTGAGCACAGGCAGGCATCGACTGGGCATCAGTACTGTGGATAAAAATCAATTTAAAGAAGGCAAAGCTGCAACAGTTATATAGCTTAAATACTGGAATGTCTATTTATATTTGTAACATAAATCTGATGCGGCACAGGAAAAAACCTGCGACACAGGCGTTAATGCAAGGACATATAACCAGAGCTTTGCTTGGTGGCAGCTGGGGAAGTTGGAAGGAGGTCAGAGGGTCATGCTGGGTGTCATTTAAATGGCTGTTGTGTTCGACACAGGAAATTAAATATCCAGTTCTGGAAAGGAGGCCTGTTTATTAGACCATTAAGAAGCTCAGGAGTACTGAAAGGTCAGTAGCAGAGCTTCATCTGTGGCTTTCATTTATATGTTTGTATGTGACTGTAAGATGCCCCAGTGCAGTGATGACCATTTAAAAGTGGTCCATCGGTGTGCAGGCAGCAGGTGGTTGTGGTGGCAGGGGAGAGGGGGAGGGTTCAAGCAGCCCAGGCAACATGCCAAAAGCCTCAGTACGAAGTTGGCAGTGCCCGACTCCAACACCCCCTCTAGCAAACGTACCTTCCTGTGCCATTGCGGCCGTGCTGGTGGTAGCGGCAGGACTGGTGTGCTGCCGTCCCACTAGTGGACAGAGAGGGATTCAGTGTGGTACCAAAGGTGGGACGAGAGCCCCACTAAAGCCTGAAAGTTCTTTTTTTTCTCATTTTCTTTAAGTTAATAAACTTTTTAGACAATAATGATGAGACATGCGGTTCTTGTGCTGCTCATAGAGTTGCTGTTTTTGACGTTTTAACTTAAAAAAAAACAAAAAAACCCAAAAAACAAATCAATAAAATTCTGTAATACCAAACTCTATTTTTATTAGGATGAAGTGAAGCAGTAGATCATAAATCTTGTGAGCATTGAAATGCCTGAACCCCAAATTACTGATTTTACTTCTGTGTTTATTCTTCACTGAATAAACAAGCCTAGAGTTACGTACAAAGCATTTCAGAGGTCTGGCTGGTCTGCTTACTTCAGTCTGGATCAGTCTTAGCTTTTACAAAGTAGCTGGCCATAATCCAATGAAGTTGCTTTGCTTACATGAAAGCATATAAACACAGGTCCAACAGCATTAGTGCATTAGCTTCCTAGGCCATTGTCCAGCCCACAAATTGGTTGTTCAATCAAAATGCACTGTGTTTTCAGTGATCAAACTGCTTACGAGGATGAAATCCAAGCCAAACCCCTGAAGTGCGAAATCAAATCAAATTGGTGTAGTTAAGGGAAGTAGATCGCAGACCGGAGGTACAGTAGCAGAACAACAATGGCTTGTATCACTTGGCTTCTATGAGAAATAAAATCAGGAAAAAAGTGAGCACCTATTAAGTGTTGACAATTTTTAACTAACTACAAAAGCTCACCTGAAAAATTCCTGGACACAAGCATTGTAGTGAGGATAGCTCCCTAGAGACGAGACAAAAATAACCCATATTATTATCATTATAAGCATGTGAGTTACGTGAATATGCATGTTTAACTCTGTCCACACTCACTTTAAGCTTCCTCCTGGCGTTGAACTTGCGCAGACATTCCACAGTCTCTTGACGGTGCATCATGGAGGCCACAGTGGAGCGTTGCTGTAAGTAAAGAGGAAACAGCAACATTACACATAAGCTCTACTTCAGTGTAGCAGTGTTCCACTTTCACAACAATCTTTTATCTGACAAATAATATGACTTACTGCGTGGTACAGACCTTTAAAAAACTTATGCTTCAGTTTGGTGAGTGAAATTCTTGCATTTTATGAGACTGTTACTTAGCCTATTTGGCAGCTATGTGTGTCTGTGCCATGCACCGGTACACTTTATAGATGCAGCTTGCTAAAACCCCAGTCACACAGGCCTAGACAACAGTTGGCGACTGCCTGGTAACCACTGGTCGCTAGGGGACAATGTGTATTCTCGAGCTGGTTGGGTACCCCCCCAGTAACCACCAGTCACTAGGGAAAAATGTGTACTCCACTACCAATTGGCAAATGGTTGTGGGAGGTAGCTTGCTGTTGCTAGGTGAAATTCGTCACAATGAGGTATACAACACGGCACCAAAAACCTCCTTGCAATTGCTAGCAGATTGCTGCAGTTGCCCGTACATTGTATGGAAAATCCCAACTACTTGCCAAGTGTGTGACACAAACCAGAAACAGAGACCATTTGCCTACAAAGTAAAAGTTGCACCTTTTGAAACGTGTTAGTTTCAGCAGTAAGGCACAACTTTAAATATGAAGACAAAGTCTCCATTTCTGGTTTGCATCGCACTTTTTCTAGTTTCACCACCATTTGGTGGTTAGCTGGCAAGTGTTTGTAGACAAGTTGGTGTCTTCCATGGAAAATACAGATGACTGCAGCAATCTGCTAGCGACCAAAGCAATCACAGGGAGGTTTTTGGTGCAGCACTCTCTTTGCAACAGATTTCAACGAGCCACAGCCAGCAACCTCCAGCAACCACTCGCCAACCAGTCGGGGAGTACACATTTAGCGACCGGAAATGGGTGACATCACAGTGCCTGAATCCATCTTTTATATACAGTCTATGTATTGGTTGGCTTGGGACTGAACTCTCAGATGTATCACTGGGACAAAATGAACAAGTGCTTTAGAAAATGTCTTTGATAAAGAGCTGAAGAAAAAAGCCTATGAACATTAAAATGCAAGGGAAGGGACTGTCACTCCAAAGATGCATTTTGGTAAGAAACATTTAATCACCATTTCATTTAGAAACTTTGACAGCTATGGCATTCTGTACAACTGCAACAATGAATCCTTTTTAATTCCCTACAGCTCCGATATGCTCCTCCGAGAGGGTTTTCATCAATAGGCAGGAGAGGTTCATATGTACTCTACCATTCAAACTCACCTGTGATACCAAACAGAATGAAAAAGGCTGCATTGTCAAGGACTAATAAATGGAAACCTTTAAAAGCGGTAGCTGTAAGATAAGCCTACAGGGTTCTTACATTAACAAAAAACTGGAAATTATCATTCACTTATTTAGTCCCCTGCTTTATCTGATAACAAACTACATATTTAACTGTTATTGACAGTTACACAGTATATATGCATATAACAAAATTGTAAGTTACATTCAGTGTAACTTATGATTTTGCTCAACATGTGTTTTCTGAGGTTCTTAAACATATGTCTTGTGCACACATGAGACAAATGAAGAGTATTGAATGTGTGTCAGCCTACATGAAACTACAAATTCTGCTCTAGTATATAATGTAGTTCTGTGCATGTTTTTTAAAACTAACCAGTTGGATCATGATGTGTTCTTATTCTGAACAGCTATGTAACAAATGAACTACAATTTAAATCAGGTGTCCCTACACTGAGTTAATGTATGAGTGCTTAAGAAAGAAAAAAGTGACAAAACATTGTTTAAAGCTGGCAAGAAAAGACTTTTATTATGTGAAAATCAAAGAAGATGATAAGTGTGACTTACGCAGACCCAGGGATGCTTGAGGGCCTGGTCGGCAGTGATTCTTTTGGCAGGGTTAATTGTTAACATCTGATTGATCAAATTCTTGGCCTCAGGGGTCACTGTGTCCCACTCAGGAGACGGAAACTGAAGGAGGGCAATAAAGAGGAAGAGAAGGAAGAAATGTATTACTATCACTGAAAAAACAATATAACATACATGCATATTTCCAAACCAAGCACAGAGTTTAATTTGTTTTAGTCACTTGCCATCATTTTTTATTTAGCATTAATTAGATATTTCACATCCATATTTAGTATGCAATTTCAATTTCAACATTGTTATATCAAGACAACTGCATAATATTAAAAAAATCCCATAGTTTGCAGAACCTAAAGAGGTCTTCTCCAGATAACAAGATTTGCTAAAACTGTGGTAAAAATCACAGAATATTGTGTCTGAATATGTGTGTGAATATTGCATGTGTATTTACCAAACATGTAATAGATTAGATTTGCAAACTGTGTGAGCATTTGCAAGATGCATCTCTCCCCTCACTGTGTATGCATTCAAGGAAGGGTAGGGCAAATAACAGGCGAGACATATTTACAGAGGTAGTTTGAGTGAATTAACTAAGGTTCTGCAATTTGCAACTTTTGGCTTTGCAGAGCAAAAAATCCCCACTTCTCAAGACCAGAAGCAAACAGGATTTATACAGGTCAGAAGGGAAGTTGTGGCAATGAAAAGAAACATAAATTAACCACAGATTTATAGATAACTGATGTTGATTAATAGAAATCAAACATTTTTTATTGATGGATAGGGAGTTTTTGTTTGTGTTAATCAAACCTGAATATTGAACGTGACCATAAATGAGCTTTAAAATCATTACAGGCTATGAGCAGCTGATTGACATTACCTCAAAGTAACATCCATCGCATGTGAATAATTTGAACATCTTTAATTTGTCATAATAAAACACATCATCGCTATCACAACTTCCCATGAACAGATTTGATTGAATTAGCCTTTGTTGTCTGTTTTAGGATTAATTTGTCTTGAACACAGTTGAAAGAGCAGCACACATGTACAATCAAACTAGAATTAGCACCAGAACATACACACATAGACAAGAAACAACATCCTACAGAGATTTTTAAACAGATGCCTTACAGGACATGAGAAATGTTGCACAGACACCCTGCAACAAGAAATAGCACATACCTCCCCAATAAGAGATATAACCCTGCCCACACTCACATACTTCACTATGTTTAATGCTTCCAAATATATATATTACTGAGCTAAAGGTTGTTTCATCATAATGTCAGATTAACAGGGCATCTTGTGTGAGTGCAGTATCTTTACCGTCACTATATTTGACTTTCTCTTCATTTGTTTTGGAACATGCTTAGTATGTGTAATTGAGCAACAATTTGTCTGTGTTTGATGGGCAATTTCAATGGTATAACAAAAGGGTGGAGTTACAACAGTCACACCGTGCCAGCAAACATGTTTACTGCTCAAAGTCAAAGCAAGCGTTCAACAGATATTTACTTCAAACGTATCAGATGTCAGTTACTGACAAAAGGAAAACCAGAAATTCAAGGTATCTACATGACAGTGATGATATTCAAGAAGTGCACATTATTACAAGTGCTTTTCATAGTCACTTCCTATTATGCACATTCATTAGATGTGGTTGCTTCCAATTATGTAAATTAATACGGGTAATAAATTCCTATCTCCCGGAGGACAATGACAAGATCTGATAAATAAGCCTATTGCTTTCTCATAGTGTATCTTATTTTTTTTCTGCAGCAAGATGAAAATTATACAGTACCAAGTAGCAAGCCATTAAAAACTACAATTAAATTTCTACTTGCATGGCAGAATTCAGAACATGTTATTTGAACTGATGGTGTCCTGCAGGGCTCAACTCGAGGCTCTGCGCATGTTTTTCCACATTCACATGAATTATATTAGAAACAGGAAATGGAGATTAGAGTATCAGAAGAGCATCAGAATTCAAGTTTCATGAATGCAGGTAGAGCTCTCTCACAGACATTAGGAAACTTAACTCTCATCTTCATAGATATGGGTACAGAAAATGCAAAATGAATGCTCTAACCTCGGATATGCCCACAAATGTGGACTCCATGAGATTAAAGTTTTTATTAAAGCTCTACTTATTAAGATTTTTGTATTAGTCTGGATCAAATGTAAATTCTTAAATAGTGGCTTTAAAGACCATAGAGCAAATAATGCTCGAGTGCAGGACTTTTAGACATATGAATAAACACTCACTTTCTTAGCTACACCTTGCTAATACTGGGCTGGACCCCCTTTTGCCCTCAGAACTGCTTTAATTCTTCATGGCATAGATTCAACAAGGTGCTGGAAACATTCCTCAGAGATTTTTGTCCATATTGACATGATAGCATCACACAGTTACTGCAGATTTGTTGGCTTTACATCCATGATGTGAATCTCCTGTTCTACCACATCTCAAAGGTGCTCTATTGGATTGAGATCTGGCGACTGTGGAGGCCATTTGAGTACAGTGAACTGATTGTCATATTCAAGAAACTAGTTTGAGATGATTTGAGTTTTGTGACATGTAGTTTTATCCTGCTGGAAGCAGCCATCAGAAGATGGGTACACTGTGGTCATATAAAGATGGACATGATCAGCAACAATAGCAGGTGGGCTCCCATCTGTTTCAAGGTTCGAGATGTTGTGCATTCAGACATGCGCTTCTGCATACCTTGGTTGTAACAAGTGGTTATTTGAGTTACTCTAGCCTTCCTATCACCTTGAAGCAGTCTGACCATTCTCCTCTGACCTCTGGCATCAACAAGGCATTTTTGCCTAGAGAACTGCCGCTCACTGGACATTTTCTTTTTAGATCAGCAGTAGATCAGCAGTTTCTGAAATGCTCCGACCAGCCTGTCTGGCACCAACAACCATGTCACATTCAAAGTCACTTAAATCACCTTTCTTGCTTGCTTTACATCAACCAGAAATATTTGGTGTCCCAGAGCAGAAGGGGCTAACTGGAGCAGTGGAGAATGAAGTTGGCTAAATCAGCTAGGAATATGGCAGAGGCTTCAACAGAAAAACCAAGGAAGCATCCAAATAAAAATTTCTGATGCTCCACATGACAAATAAATTCATTCAGAAGAAGGATTACTGATTAACATAGAAGGAGAGGTCACAGATTACCATTTTTTTGAACTTGGGGCATTTGACAGAATTCAAAGCTTCATCTCGCACTTGGGTGGGGTCAGATTCTATAATTCAATTCAATTCAATTTTATTTGTACAGCGCCAAATCACAACAACAGTCGCCTCAAGGCGCTTTATATTTTAGGGTAAAGACCCTACAATATTAGACAGAAAAGACAGGAAACCCCAACAATCAGACGACCCCCTATGAGCAAGCACTTGGCAACAGTGGGAAGGAAAAACTCCCTTTTAACAGGAAGAAACCTCCGGCAGAACCAGGCTCAGGGAGGGGCAGCCATCTGCCGCGACCGGTTGGGGATGAGGGGAAACAGAAGAGAGCAGAGGGAGACAGGACAAAAGGCACACCTATAGGAGAGAGACAGAGTTAATAATAGCTAATGACTAAATGCAAATGGTGTATAAAACACATGGAGAA
>VUQI01062175.1:32217-43081 GCA_015106735.1 Paratilapia polleni
GGACTTTGTTACTCTTACTTTGAGGCTTACGTATTACTTAGAGGAAGTGTAAAATGTTTAAATAGATTTTTTTTTTTTTTTTTTTTTATTATTAGTAATTGGTCTGTTTTAAACTGTGCAATATGAGCGACTTAGGTCCAAATCAATTAGTGCTAATTCTGAATGTGCCCAAATCACAGACTGCATGCATGATTGTTTGTCATCTCACCAATGTGTTGTATTTTTTGTATCACTTCAGTGTTGTACTGTTTTGAAGGATATTTTACAGCTTTTATTAAAGTTTGTATTTCTGAATTGATGTTCAGAATACACCCAAACCTACAGATGTACCTTCAGTCAATATTGATTCAATCAAGACATTTTTATTTTGACAATTAAAGGCTTTGTATTTACAGTACAAGTCAACCATAGCAGTACTTACAACTGGAAAAAACACCACCAGTAAGCACCAACAGAGTTTAACTTTCACATTTTATCAACTGGTGTGATGCCCAGGATCCTCATCCCGTTGGCCAGAACTGAGCACGCTCTGCTGAACAGTCGTAACCTCGCCTGTGAACATTTAGAGAATGATGAAGCTCCATTTTCAAGTTGCAAAGCTTTGACCAAGAGCCAGATCCTATACCGATATTTCTTTTGTTAGATTTTTGTGCCAGAGAAACAAATGCATTTTCCTTATAACAAATAATTAAGTCTTTCGGCTCTTCATTACACTTTTTTTGAACAATTAGGCATCTTAAAATTGGTGTGACAAATAAGTATCAGCCACTGCCAACCCCATTAACAAGAAGCACCTGCATCATTTTAATCACTTAATTTTCTTGCTACAGATCTCTTGACATTTGGTAGACATTAACCAAAGAAGGTGCGCATGTGAAAACAAATTTCTAAAGCAGTCAGATCAGACATTAAACACTACTTAACCTGCCAACTCCATAGCACAAAGCCTGTGATGTGTGTGATTGTGCTAATTTTTAAATTTGTGTGAATAGCGCAGGTAATAAACTGGTCAATTCACAACTAGAGAGCAGGACTGAATGGATGATTCAATTCAATTCTATTTATATAGCGCCAAATCACAACAACAGTCGCCTCAAGGCGCTTTATATATTAGGGTAAAGACCCTACGATATGATCAAAAACCTTTTAACATTTTGGCAGTTTCACAGCATATCACTATTATTTTAATATAATTTCTGAATATGAATATGAATGAGCCTTTACACAGGTTTACAATGGGTTACTCTTCTGTCAAGTATATATATAGAAAATAAAACACACATATGAACTGAAGACCGGTAATGCTGCCCATCACTACTAGAGAGTGATCATCCTGTGCCTTGTTGCTTGCACCGTCACCTAAACCAGTATTTAGCTAAGACAACATCAGACAACGTCCTGACTGGTTTCTCTCAACATGTTCATGAGTGAAAACAGGTTGTGTTGCATTTGCTTTGCAAATGAAAGGTCGGATCCGGAAGAAATGATAAATGGCCTGTACGAGGCATGTCTTGCTTTAATAATGATTTAAACCCTCAATACAAATCAACCACATTGTGATTGTTTTAATGTTGCATGTTAGTGGATTAAAAAAAAAAAGGGGGGGGGGGGTAAACATTTGCATAACATTTGTACCTGTGCAACAGTCTCAGGGCTTCCTTTTACTGGCAGCACCCTGTGTGCTGAAGCAATGAGGTGGCTGGAAGACATAGAAGAGACAGAGTATGGATACACCTCTGCACACTTAGTACTACTACCATTTACTTAAAGTTTATGGCTGCAAAGGCTTGGCAGCAACAAGATCAGCATCCTGTTCCTTACCACAGCTTCAGTAAGAAGTTGACAAGGTGCTTAGGCTGCAGATCCTGGGCTGACTGGTACAATACCTCATCATAACTACAAACATAAAGGGACAATTTTGTAATGGTGAAGCAAATATTAACAATGACAGACTGACAGCTGTTTTCAGACTGTCACTGTTCTTTGCTTACCGAAGGAGGTGCTGCAGGATGGCGATACTCGTCTGCTCGGGTAGAAGGGATGGGTCGAATGCGGCTGCCTCCACACCTTTATTCCTCTGCTTTAAACTGCGGTAACAGGATTACATGTGAATCACCCCGTCTCATGTCCTGTTGACTTTCTTCCTTGTGCAATAAAAAGTGTGATGTCTTTAAAAACTCATTTTCCAAACGAAATGATTAAAAGCCTAATGGTTTGATGATCCATAATAAAAATGCTGTATCTCTATTAAAACAGCACAACTAGAATTTCTCAGACGCTTGAATTCATTTCAGCATCAGATGCTTACAGACCTGCAGAGCCGAGCATGCGTGTACTGAAGGAGGACGCCCGTGTCACCCTGAGCCTGCAGCATCCGGTCCCAGTCAAACTTATAGTCTGACTGCAGGGGACCTTTGAAGTCCTGAAAAATAGAGCAGAGTTTTCAGGCACAACGTCACCTACTTCCAAAGATGCACAGAGAAGAGGACAAGATCTGAGGAAGTTAACGCACCAGCAACACTTAATAGTGTAAAGAATGACTTTACTGCTTGACAGATGCGTTTCGGCTTGTGATGACCCCGATGAAGGCCAGAAACCGAAACGTCAAGCAATAAAGTTAGAATGCTCCTATTTAGTCTCCACGTGACCTTAAAACATTTTGTTTCAGGGCTGAAATCAAAATGTAAATAGTGTTGAAAGTACTTTGAATCTCAGCTTTGAAATAGTTGAGATCTTTTTGCTGTAGTTTATGTAAATATGTTGGCGGCTCAGGGGTGGATAACTGGGGGTGAGGTCTGTTACATATCCTGCTCTAAAGCCTGAATCTTGACAGCATTACCAGCATACTGACCGATTATCACACAGACAGACCAATATATGAAGCAACAGTTTTAGTTGCAATAGCTCACCTGGACTATCAGTGCACTAATTCCCACTTTTTCTGCCGTGTCTGCTGGATTTTCCAGTTCCTTTGTTGCTGTGGAAAGAACAAGTTTAGCCTCATTCTGCATATTTTCTATCTGAGAGAGAATTAGATTAATGTCAGTGACACAGCGGCTTCTGCATTCCCACATGTGCCACTCTCAAAATGATCCTGACAGAAAAATTCATTGTCATATAAATGTAATGCTGAGATGACAGAGCTTTAAGTGTTGTGTTAGTCAACATTAAGAGTGTGTCCCAATTCCACACTAAATCAGAATACTATAATAAATCTTTATATGTTACTATTTAAAGGGTTAGAATACAAGAAAATACACTAACAGCTGCTTACATACAGATACAGCTCTTGCACGTTTATAGGATGGACAACTGTGACTCTGGAAAACTGCTGCCGATTAAAACTTCATAATATTTTATTTTTGTGCACTGCATTGTGGGAGAAAACATTCAATATGCACAATAACCATTTTGATTATACTTTCTTTTGGTAATTTTCCACTGTGAACAGAAATCACTACATACTGCTTTTCTGCTTTCATGCGTCACTGTTGGAATGGTATTGGGTAGGTGATGAGCGGTGCCTGGTTTCCTCCAGACATAACGTTTAGAATTGAGGTCAAACAGTTCAATCTTGGTTTCATCAGACCAAAGAATCTTGTTCCTCACAGTCTGAGAGTCCTTCAGGTGCTTTTTTGTAAACTCCAAGTGGGCTTTCATGTGTTTTTCAGTGAGGAGAGGCTTTCATCGAGCCACTCTGCCATAAAGCCCAGGTCTGTGGAGGGCTGCAGTGATGGTTGTCCTTCTGGAACTTAGTCCCATCTCCACACAGGATCTCTGGAGCTCAGTCAGAGTGGCCATCGGGTTCTTGGTCACCTCTCTCACTGAGGCCCTTCTCCCTCACTTGCTCAGTTTGGCTGTGCGACCAGTTCTTGGAAGAGTCCTGGTTGTGCCAAACTTCTTCCATTTGAGAATTATGGAGGCCACTGTGCTCTTGGAAACTTTCAGTGCAGCAGAAATTTTTTTTTGTAGCCTTCCTCAGATCTGTGCATTGCAACAACCCTGTCTCTGAGCTCTGTAGGCAGCTCCTTTGACATCATGGCTTGGTTTTTGCTCTGATATGCATTGTCAGCTGTGAGGCCTTCTGTAGAGAGGTGTGTGTCTTTCCAAATCATGTCCAGTCAATTTAGTTTAACACTCCAGTCAAGGTGTAGAAACATCTCAGCAACGATGAAGAGAAATGGGAGGCACCTGAGCTAAATTTCCAAGTGTTTTTGCAAAAGGTCTGAACACTTATGTAAATGTGATATTTCTTTTTCTTTTCTTTTTAATAAATTTACAAAAAGTCCTAAAATCCTGTTTTCAGTTTGTCATTATGGGGTACTGAGTGTAGATTAATGAGAAACAACATGAATTTAAACCATTGTAGCATCAGGCTGCAACATAACAAAATTGAAAAAAGTGAAGGGGGTCTGAATACTTTCCGAACCCGCTGTATTTGAGACACTGCTCATCTTTCACTACTGTAAATCCAACAGATTTTGGAGAGCAGCGCCATCATCCTGTGGCAAAATGTAATTCACACTTATTACAACTAAAAGTAGCACTCAAAGTGCAGCAAATATAGCAATTTTAAAGTGTCCTAATATTTACTGAACATACAAATTGCTTGAGCACTGAAGCACTGATTTTGTCAGTACTACACATATTACTATTTATCTGGCACATATTACTATTTATTTGCTCCTTTACTACCATATAACTGCCTAAGTATGACAGGCTTTACTGTTTGACTGGCTCATGTTGTGGAGCATCCTGGCCCGAGCTTCATCCAGCACATCCTCCAGAAACACCACCTCACCAGTCCTGGTCTTCATGCCCTGCACCAGACCGAAGGACACGTGCTGACACCTGAAATCAGGTATTTAATACTGTTAGAACCGTACTAAAAGTGCTCATTATTTTAGAGTGATAAATTAAAAGGATTGTTTTTCTTACTGATTTTAAGTAGTTTCTAATCTGTGAGTTGTTCTCATATTCACAAATTCATCCTATTTATTGCAGGGTTAAGATTTGCTTTGAAAGAAAAATAATAATCTGCAAAGTAACTACAGCTACCAGAGAATTTAAGTGAAGTAAAGCGCCTTTCAGCTGCTCCCAGTTTTTCCAAGGCCTTTTCCACAGCAGATGGATCCGCATTTTTTTTATTTGGCACATATTTTTATGCCGGATGCCCTTCTTTATGAGAGAATTCAAGTGGAGTGAAAAAGTCAAATATTTTCCTCTGAAATGTGGAATCGAAGACCAAAGTTGGGAAAAAATTTAAATAAAAACGCGATGTACTTTTACACTTGCTGCAACATCACCAACACTTCACATGAGAAAACAGAATTAAGTGTGTTTCTAATTAAAACAGCTGTCTGTGATGGGTGGGAGGACTAAAGGAAATCCATCTTGATTTAAATTACAAGACAGACAGTGGAAATCTTCTAATTAGTGAGGGGAGTTTCCTTTTCATTTCCGCCTTGAACACATCTTTAATTTCAAGTCTTTCAAAAAGTGCAAAAGTAAGTGATTTTGCTATTTAAACAAAGACAGTAAGTAAGTAAGTAAGTAAGTAAATAAGTATCTCCCATTAAGCCAGTCTGTTATGGTTGAAGTTTTTTTTTGTGTCATGTTACCTGTCAGTCCAGGAATGACCCATCGCAAGCAGGACCTGGAATAACTGAGAAAAGTGGTTCTCTTGACTTTTGTCTGTCTGGAAAAAGAAAACCAAAAGCAGATTCAACAAACAAGCATGGACGGATTGCAGCAGTAAAGGGAAAAGGTTAAGAGTAAGAGGGAAATCTCTTTATTTAATTTTATTTAAATAAAGAGACAGTAACTGGCTTCACTGTCTTGTTGCATAATGCACGTAGCATTTCTACATTTAGCGATCAAGATGTTAGTCGCAGCATTTGGTGTAAAGAAAAAAAAAGTCTTGATCATTTTGGAATTTTTTTTTAAATAATCTTCTGCCAGCTATAATCACTGTGCCCTTTGGTAACATTGGTCTACAGACAAAAATGCTTCTGAAATAAATGTAGTCAAACGTACTAATTTTGGGTCACTGAAACCGAAAAAGATGCTTAAAATTGTTGGTTGGCTCTACTTCTCATGATATGCTACAAGGTCAGTTCTAAGATCAAAATATTTTAACTGAAACCAGAAATGACTAAAATAAATTTTGACCCCTGAATTTTGGTAAAAATGGTCCAAATGGGGAGTAGGTGATAATTTTCCAATGGACACTCTTCTCAAACTACCATATTAATTAAAAAAGGTATCAAGTATGAAATCCAATCATCAAATTTCCGGTGTTATGGTATTATCTCTATTTGACCTTTTGACCTCTACTCTGACCTTGAATTTGACCTTCCTAGAAGCAGGAATCCTGGAATGCTGTAAAGTAATGCATGCTTTTCAAAGCATATTAAAGTGCCCACAAGCTTTCATAATGTGCTGCTGATAGTACTGTGACTCATAAAAACTTTCACAGTGAAATGCATATAAACTTTGCATTTCCTCTACTGCTGCCCAACATTTTTAAATGATTAAAAAGGTTTGGTTGCAGAGACATCCACAGACAGACACGTAGCCAAGTGATAAATCCAACATACTGACATGTTGTAATATTCAAAGTAATTGACGTTTCTCCATGACACAACATCCCACATAGACACAACTTGTTGACCTGGCCTGGCATGCTGGGCTCTGAATAAATTCAGCTCAGTTTCTTGGCTTTCTAATATATTGTTTCACGTTAAGTCTTCTCTATATAGACCTATTTTTGATTTTTAATTTGTTACATACTAAAGAAAGCTAAAGTGACCATAAACAGATGAGAAGATATAAGCTTACAATTTATGATTACAACTCTAAAGAAGGTATACAGGTGTAAAATGCAAAAGATTAAATATCTTGGAAACTGCAGTCACATTTGTATTCAGCACATCAAAAACCTCTAACAGCACATCTTATGTAGGACACAGACAATGTCTGAAAAACTGTTGACCAGTGTAATTAAAAACACAATTAAATTAGGAGAATGACAGCAAATAACTTTATTTTTATCATCTGTTAATCTACCAGTTGTCTTCTTAATAATTTTATAATCACATAAATAGAATTTTTTTTTTACTTTAAATGACTTAAACAATTTATCAAATATCAAAGTAGTTAAATTTTCTGTTCTGTTTTTTGCAACAAAAAAAAAAAATAATAATAATAAACTATAATGTAGGAAATAAATTAGGCTCCATAATTAAATTCATTAAATTCTATTATCTATTACTCATCTCTTATTGCAATACAACTGATTAAAGCTACAGGCAAATAAAGAGAGCTCGAGTGTGCTTACCACATATATCATCTCATCAAAATTGTACTTTTCCTTTCGGTTAATGGCTGCAGCGATGTCTCTAAAACACAGAAGATTCAAAATAAGTGGTTACTGCTCCAAACCAAAGGTGAAGAGAATATTTTCAAGTGTATCGTTTTGGGTTTTTTTTCAGAATAAGATGGCTAAAAATTTCAGTGACCTAACATAAACTCGAATCCAGTGGACAAAGAACTTTCACCATCGTTATGCCGATCTTAATTCCTGCCGTACTAACCTGGTGATGTACAGAGTCGTACCATCACTGCGGAGAAGTGTGCAGACGCTGCTCATGTCTCCATCTGGGGAAAGATCCACCACACCAGTCCCCTTCCTGTCAACACAAAAATCTCATGTCCAGCAAAGGTAGGCTCAGGCTCGGCTGGTGGTGTCTTTGTTTAAACACTAGTCCATCTCTTCATGTAAACTAAGCATAAAACAAACTGTTCCACATTAACATTAAAATGAGTGAATTCTGGCCCAATCAGACTACTAATTTTACAACATGTCAACACAAAAACATCTGTAGCATCTGCACTGAAGACTTCATTCTCATAGTAAAACCAAAACCTATTAAATACATGATACCTTAAAGAGGCTACAACAAATATTTTTTAACAATATAAAATAATATGAATATGAAAGGGCTGGCTTGTAGCAATAAACCTGCAGATAACTTAAAGATGGACAATTATTTTTGTAAATAAACTTCCTGCTCTGTCAGAATCCATTTCCATTTTTGTTCACGCCTTGGTAGGAAAGCTAAACTCTGTGCCTCTAACTGATCAGCGGCCTTTTAGCACATGTTTACTTGGTGTTTGTCACACCAGTTGCTGATCGAAAGTCGTCCCATACTCAGAGGTTTTCAACAGGCCTCGGCTCTGCAGCTGCTGCACCACCTCCTGGGCTTGATCCTGGTGAAAGGACTCCCCGCTGTAAACATCGAAGTGGACCCCCAGCCGCTGCAACGATTTTAAATCAATCTCAGTCGTGCTCCATGGCAGCCAACTGTTAAACATTTTTATTTCTCACATCAGGCTGGTATCTAGTTCTGACCAAGCTGTCTGACAGGTTCCTACCTTATAAATGTGCTGATACTCGTTCACTGTGATGTCTCTGAACTGTTGCCATAAGGACACAGCATGGCTCTCATGCTGCTCCAGTTGTCTAAAGAAGTCTCTGGCAGCCTGTTTTATATCCTCATTGTGCTCTGCTTCTTTGTTTACTCGAACATAAACCTGCAAAATAAAAGAAAAAAAACCCCAACACAAAATACTGTCAAATCCTGATGCTACTGTTATAGAAATGCCTCTTTAAACAGCATTTAGACAATAATACAAAAACCTTATCTGCTAAATGTGCAACTGAGGCTCAATCAGTTACGAAATACAGATTTGAGAGCCAGAAAGCATCCATCTTTCTTTATCCAAACATCCAAACTCACCTCGAACAAATGCTGTAGGGGATTCTGTTTTAATTTTTCTTGACATCCAAACTGGCCAAATCCAGCTCCCAGCAAGCCTGAAATCCAAGGCAGGTTACTGGTTTTGTCACTTTAAAATCAAAAACAGAAAATCCTCACCTGTTCAATAATTTGGACAATAGGCTCACCAAACTGCATCCCCCAGTCTCCGAGGTAGTTCATTCGAATGACGTCATTTCCAAGTGACTGTTTCAGGTTAGCAATGAAGTTACCTGGAGATAGAGTTCATATTTTCAGTGCAAAACATACATTTACTGTAAAACTATTTGATATTTAAGCATTTAAAAATCCAATAATGATACATCGGGCATTAATGTTCTTCCCCAAACTCGCAGTATAAACATTTTGAAGATTTTCTGATAATTTAATGTAGAAAACCCAACTTTTCACAGTTAAAAAATAAACTTTTTTGTAATTAGCACTAAGTTCATTGGTAAGGCTCTAGTTTACCATGTAGCTCACATGCATATTAATCAATACAAGTAGTGTGGAATGAGTTACTGACTAAACATACTTTAGTTTATACTCACCAATTATTGTGGACCGCAAGTGTCCGGCGTGGAATTTTTTGGCGATATTTGGAGAGCTGCAACACACAAACATATTAACTCTGCCTGTTACATACAGAATATGTAACCGGCCACTTCATTAGGTACACCTTGCTAGTACCAGGTTGGACCCCCCTTTTGCCTTCAGAGCTGCCTTAATTTTTCGTGGCAAAGATTCAACAAGGTGTTGGAAACATTCCTCGGAGATTTTGGTCCACATTGACATGATAACATCACACAGTTGCTGCAGATTTGTTGGCTGCACATCCATGATGCAAATCTCCCATTACAACACATCCCAGCACTGTACCTGTTTGAGTACAGTGAACTCATTGTCATGTTCAAGAACCACCAGACTGAGGAACAGTTTCTTCCCAGAGGCTGTAAGACTGTTGAACTCTGGTGGTGCTCTGTAGCCTCTGCTGATCCCAGCCACAGATAACCTTTGCACTAATTCACCGCACACTGACTAGTCATCTCTTATTTATATTTGTTCATTTCATTTCTTATTTATATTTATCATGACTGTCATTTCTTAATTATTTTTTCCTGACTGATACCTACACTGTAAATGTCTTCTTGGTCTGGTTTCTGTACATATTGCTCTTGTTGTATGTTATTATTACTAACCGGGACCTGAGTGCAAAATTTTCTTTTCACCTCATGTGACTACATGTGCTGGAATGACAATAAAAATCCTTGAATCCTTGAAGAAACCGGTTTCAGATGATTTGAGCTTTGTGACATGGTGTGTTATTCTGCTGAAAGCAGCCATCCGAAGATGGTTGTGGTCATAAAGGGATGGACATGGTCAGCAACAATACCGAGATAGGCTGTGGTGTTTAAATTATGCTCAGTTGGTACTAAGGGGCCCAAAGTGTGCCAAGAAAATTTCCCCACATCATTAAATCACCTCCACCAGCCCAAACAGTTGATACAAGGCAGGATGGATCCAAACTTTCATGTGGCTTACGCCAAATTCTGATCCTACCATCTGAATGTCGCAGCAGAAATCGAGACTCATCAGACCAGGCAAACATTTTTCAGTCTTCTATTGTCCAATTTTGGTGAGCCCATGTGAATTCAATTCAATTTTATTTATATAGCGCCAAATCACAACAACAGTCGCCTCAAGGCGCTTTATATTTTAGGGTAAAGACCCTACAATATTAGACAGAAAACCCCAACAATCAGACGACCCCCTATGAGCAAGCACTTGGCAACAGTGGAAAGGAAAAACACCCTTTTAACAGGAAGAAACCTCCAGCAGAACCAGGCTCAGGGAGGGGCAGCCATCTGCCGCGACCGGTTGGGGGTGAGGAGAAACAGAAGAGAGCAGAGGGAGACAGGACAAAAAGGCACACCTATGGGAGAGAGAAAGAGTTAATAATAGCTAATGATTAAATGCAAATGGTGTATAAACACATGGAGAGTGAAAGGAAGTGAGGAAGAGGAAGTGCTCAGTGCATCATGGGA
>VUQI01062176.1:24097-54728 GCA_015106735.1 Paratilapia polleni
TTACCAAAATTCATGACAACAGTGGTTTCACGCAAAGAAAGGAGGTTTCCACAGCTGACAACTATAAACATCTACTGGATGGTACAGAATATTTGGCTACATACATGAAGAAAGCTAAACTTTTGAATGTTACCAAAAGAAACTAATCTTTCTGAAACCACTGTTAATTATTCTAGGGAACATTCACAATGATGCAGGACAGCGGACAGGTTCTTCTTGTTTCTACGTTATTAATCTGTTTTCTCCATATTTTTTTTTTACTTACCACTCACTATCATTAGGGAAGGTGTCTTCCCACTCCTCTTCCTGAATTTCTGCATTCTTTGCATCTTCATCTGTTTTCACTCTCAGTAGCCAGTCTTCTTTTTGAAGTTTTGGGCATGGCAGGTTGTACAACGGATGCTTGAACAGTGCCTCCAGCTTAGAATGACCGTTGACCTTCTCAATCACTTTTCCAACTCCAATCATTTTCTTTGCCTTCTCAATGACCTCACTAAATGAGCCTTTGTCTTTTTGCTGTAACATGTTGGTAGTCAGTTTGTGATGCTTTTCATTGTAGGGGTGCCTCTGCAGTTTGTTTGAGGAGGAGGCGTCAGATGTAGAGGACTGGGAGATAGACTCATGATGCTGAGTATTTGTTCTTGGAATGGAGGAAGAAGAGGAAGAGGAGGAGGTGGGAAAGACACAGGCAGTCTGGAGGACTGAAAGGCAAAAAAATGCCAAAAGGAGATGGAGAGTGAGGGAGAGACATGCCAGTCCGAGATATATGGAGCGAGTGGATTGACCCAGGTTCCGTCTGACCATGCTGGAAGAAGAAAAGGGTAAAACAGACCAGGGATGCCTGTCAGCTTGTCTTGGTTACCTTACTTGTAAAAACAGAAGTGTCATACACCAGATTTCATAACAACACACTGTAATACAACTGTACTGGTCACAGTCATTGCAAATTGCTGGTGCTTCTAACATCAGAGTGCTAACACACATGACGAAAATGCTGTTTTGTTTGGCAGGTATGAGGTTTACATCTCAAAACCATCTCAGCCAAATGACAGCCTCATGCTTCATGTCGCAAGAGGAAAAGTTGGGTGATCATCATCTTCATTAAAATCTGTGATTTTGGAACCACAAGCATGGTAATCCCCATGGAATGGCAAAATGTGACACTGCCTCTAACCATCTGTTATCAGTGCTTAGTATGGTAGTCACGTTTGCAGTCATTTAGCTCACTGAATGCCTGCATGGTTGTATGCCAATATGACGAGCTGACACCACTCACAGTGCAGTAAATGTTTTTACCTCATGATGCTCCAATACCCATATGAAAAAGAAAAAAAAAAAAGAATTTCCCACTGTTTCCAATAGTAAATGGTTATACAATGATATACTCATGACATTGGCTTTTTTCATATTAAACATAATATTTGCTTGATTTATGTTTCATTTGTATATTTATGTAGTATAAGAAAAAAACAAAACTCACTGCTTCTATGAAGAAATCATGGTGTAAGACATATACACCTGACACTTTACTGCATACACCTTGCTAGTACCGGGTTGGACCCCCTTTTGCCTTCAGAGCTGCCTTAATTCTTTGTGGCGCAGAGTCAACAAGGTGCTGGAAACATTCCTCAGATATTTTGCTCCATATTGACATGATAGCATCACACAGTTGCTGCAGATTTGTTGGCAGCACATCCATGATAAGAATCTCCCGTTCCACCACATCCCAAAGGTACTCTACTGAATTGAGATCTGGTGGCTGTGGAGGCCATTTGAGTACAATGAACTCATTGTAATGTTCAAGAAACCAGTTTGAGATGATTTGAGTTTTGTGACTGTGGCATTTAAACAATGCTCAGCTGGTATTAAGGGGCCCAAAGTGTGCCAATAATATAGGCCCCACACCATTACACCATGAGCAGCACGCAGAACCTTTGATTCAAAGCAGGATGGATCCATGATTTCATGTTGTTTATGCCAAATGGACCCTACCATCCAAATGCAGAAATTCAGATTCATCGGACCAGGCAACATTTTTTGAATCTTCTATTGTCCAATTTTGGTGGGCCAGTGTGAACTGTAGCCTTGGTTTCCTGTTCTTACCTGACAGGACTGGCACCCCGTGTGGTCTTTGGCTGCTGTAGCCCATCTGCTTCGAGGTTCAATGTGTTGTGCATTCAGAGATGCTCTTCTGCATACCTTGGTTCTAACAAGTGGTTATGTCAATTACTGTTGCCTTCCTTGAAGCAGACTGTCCATTTTCCTCCGACCTTGGCATCAACAAGGCATTTTCTCCCAGAGAACTGCCACTCACTGGATATTTTCTCTTTTTCAGACCATTCTCTGTAAACCCTAGAGATGGTTGTTTGGGAAAATCCCAGCAGATCAGCAGTTTCTAAAATACTCAGACCAGCCCGTCTGGCACCAACACCCATGCTACGTTCAAAGTCACTTAAATCACCTTTCTTCCTTATTCTGATGCTCAGTTTGAACTTCAGCAGGTCATTTTGACCACATGTCTACATGCCTAAATGCACTGAGCTGCTGCCATGTGATTGGCTGATTAGATATTTGCATTAACAAAGAGTTGAACAGGTATGCCTAAAAAAGTGGTCGGTGAATGTATACTATTCCGTTCTTCCACATTAATTTATTCTTGGACTCTCCTAGTGTAGCTTTGTATGATTCACAGTTCAAAATAATCCTTATTTATCTTATCCTGGTGTTAGGAAACAAGCTGTTTTAGCTCTTCTCCCTTTAAGATGGCTTTCTTCTGATTGGTTGTCTATTGCAAACAGGTTTGAACAGTGGGGCTGCATTGCTCACACTCAGAGCTCTGTGCTTGACACGGATATCCACTCTCACACTGTTTACAGCAGTGTGAAGCCTGAGCCTTTGGCTAATAGGGATAAATTATAAATACACTGATGTCATTAATTAAAACTTTGGCCTTGTTTAACAGGAGCATCCACAACTGTAACACTTTATATGACAGAAAATAAAGAACATGTATATTAAACATCTGAGAACTTATATAGGTTTGAAGACATAAATAATAGTCAAATTGAAATATAATGAATATCATATCACATGTAGGTGTTCATGTTAGTTTTTTCATCCTATGAAGCTGTTCAAGTTATAGTATAGTTCATTATACTTTTGTAAGCCTCAGTTTGTTTGCACATATGATAGTATACTATCATATAGTATAGTATACTATATAGTATAGTATGGTATATGACAGTTTATATTAGTGAGTATATGTGATACATGTTGACTTAGAAGTTTCTGCTTGCCTCTAGTCCTCACGCTTCTCTTGGCAATGGCAGGAGGAGGAGGGAGACCTGAAGGGGAGAGACACACAAACTTGACATTAACAGAGACTGCATCATGTGAAGTACACACAGGACACATGCTGAGAGGAAAGGGAAAAGAGTGGGCAAAAACAAAGGGAAGAACACACACAATAGAAAGGTAATCCACAAAGAGAACTCCGAAAAACAATGATCCGCACTTTCATCTCAGTGCCTCAGTGCATATTTCATGTTTTCCATCACAGCCACATATAGTGTTAGATTTATAGCTTTGCCACCGTAATGAAGCAAAGATGATAAAAAAAGAAAGAAAAGCTCACACACAAATCACACTTTCAATACAGAACATTTTTTTATTAAAACATTCCTGATTAATTTTTACCTGCATTTCCACCTCTGAAATTGTCTGTATAAATAGTGTCACTCACTAACTTTTCCATTACAAGCACCAAGAAACATGTTGGTACCTCTTTCTAATAAGGTATTTTTATTGTGTATTTTGTATCTTTAAAGATTGGTCATAAGCCAGCAATGGACTAAGGATTTTGCCAGTTTGTGATTATCGTCCTCATTAACGAGTATTGAAGAAGGTCAGAATTATTGGCTACTTACAGTTAGGTCCATACGGACAATGACGCAATTTTTAATTGTAACTTTGCCTCTATCCACCCACAATTGTTTTAAATAATAAGCAAATAATCAAGATGTGATTGAAGTGCAGACTTTCAGCTTTAATTCAAGGGGTTTAACAAAAGTATTACAACTACTGTTTAGGAATTACAGCCATTTATACATACTCCCCCATTTTCAGAGGCTCAAAATTAAACTAACACAGACTTCTATAGGACCAGACGTCTTTTTGCAACTACAGGTATCATCACTGGTGGCCTTAGCGTTGGCTTCACTTTTCAGACCTGGAAGCTATGTCCATCTTTAGTCTTGTGTTTTTAAGACTGTACCAGGCTGTTGATTTGCCCACTCCTGAAATTTTCGCTCTCTCTCTGATGAGTTTATTTGTTTTTCAGTTTGATTATGGCCTCCTTCACTTGCATCGACATCTCTATGTACGTCTAATGACAAATTCTTTTTTCAAACATGATCTTTTTTCAAGCCTTTGTTAGATAGATATAGTGAAGAGGAGACAGGAAAGCTGGGAGAAAGAGAGTGGACAAGATACACAGCAAAATGCCTCAGGTCAGAATCAAACCCA
This sequence comes from Paratilapia polleni, assembly GCA_015106735.1. Lineage (NCBI taxonomy): Eukaryota > Metazoa > Chordata > Actinopteri > Cichliformes > Cichlidae > Paratilapia > Paratilapia polleni. The sequence goes on from VUQI01062176.1 coordinate 28,622, forward strand.
GGCTGCTGCATTTGGTCCTGTGGTTTATGATTACCTGCTTAACTACTGAGCTAAACCAGCACCCTAATGAGAAATTCTTGGATGAATAATTTGATGACATGAAGTAACAAGGGAATAGGCCTCAACTGGCCATGAAACTGCTTGTCAGTCAGTTGTCCAATTACTTTTGAGCCTCTGACAATAGGGGACTGTTTATAAAAATGACAGTTAATGAAATACTTTTGTTAAATCACTTGAATGAAAGTTGAAAGCCTGAAATAAAAAAATCCACTGTGGTGGTGTACAGAGGCAAAAACAGAGACATTATGTCATTGTCGCTGTACAGATGTAACTGTAAATTATTTCTTGACAATGTTATTAAGATATATAATTTAATAAGACTGGCTAATATTTGTTATTTGCTTATCAGACACTGAGGATCTTGTAGTCCTTATTGATGACTATAAAAAAGATGGAGGCTTGATGTCTACCCTTTATTAATATTTGCATTAATACCTGAGCAAATGTGGAGATTTCAAACAAGCTTATAAGTGACACACAATTTATTAGTCAGTAATGAAACCAATGGACTTCAGAACTACAGAAAAAGGGGGACTCATTCAAGAGTGGTACCAATGCGCCGAATGGTTCATATTATTTCCTTTTGTATCATTTTTAAGGATTACCTTTTCCATGGGAAATTGGGCACCCAGCTTCCTACAAATTACATTTCCAGCTAAACTATTATTCCAATTATGACTGTAATGGCTGTCTGGATTACATTCAGAGGCAATGTTTTGTTGAGTGAGTAAATGAATGAATAAAGCGTCCCATCTATTAACTGCAAATACATTAGTTAAACACACATTTAGCCAAATGTTTCCTCATTATGTTAATAGAAAATGTAATGTGATTTCTAGGTTGGATTACTGAACACGGGTGTGATTGAGTTGTATCAAATGGTGCACAGGAAGCGTTATGAAGACATGAAGCTGGAATATGATTTTGTGCCCCCCCTTTTCTACTTTTAAGTCTGGCTGTGTGTCACAGCTTCTCGAGCATTTTATTAAGAAGTACAGTAATTGGTGTCGTATCTGTTTATTGTTGTACTGAACTGCACAAGTGACTTAAAATTAGTTGATAAAATGTGCAAACTGCTCAGTACACGATGACCTGCCGCCTCTCTGCCCACGTGTATCTATCTGTAACAAGCAGATAATAATTTTACTTTGGTGTAAGCTTCTCTTGCCACGAAACTAATACCTGTTATTATTAGTGTTAAAGCAAACTGTGATCATATACTGCCACTGCAGCGCAGGTGTTTTGCATCTGCCTCTCAGAGGAACATGTGAATTAGCACATTCATCAATACTCTGCGTGTGTGTATTATGATAACTGTTGGCTCTAGAGTCCTAAATGGATTGTTTGGATTTTCTCCGTGGATCTCTTTCAGTCTCTCTCCCAGGTGGAAGTAGCTTTCTGCCTGTTTCTTGCCCAGTGCGGAGGAGGTGCATAGGCTAATGGAGCCTCATAAACAACTGATTAATGCACTGACATTTCTTTGATTGGCACTCCAGACACAGAGCCAGAGGCACCAGGAACAGAAGGCTAGCATTCTCCCTTGCTAGCTCTCTCTCTTCTTGTGATTGTTGTTACTCAGTCACTCAGTTTCCCTTCCACTTCACCTTTCTGCTTTCTTTGTCTTTCCTTCTCTTTTCAATTCATGGCTCTCTTCCTCTCTGCTCTCTCTTTAAATCTATTTTCTCTCACACTCTCACTTTCATGTGCTTATCCTGTGACTCTTTTCTTCTCCCTACTCTTCTGCCTTTTGTCTTTTTTTTTTTTGATATTGTTATTATTTTTTAGTTTACTGCAGTTTAGCAGTCACATCAAAATGATAAAACACAAAGGAAATAGATGAAAAATACAAAATGTGCAACAGAGATAAAAAAAAAAGGGAACCCAAGGGGCTCTGGAAAAAAGAACCCTAAGAAAGAAATGCAGAGTTTGAAGAGACATAAACAAGCTGGATAAGACAAAATAAATTATGCACTCTTTCTTTCTTTCTTTTGACTCCATAACTGGAATAGAAAGTAGACACTGGATTCCCATCCATTCATGTTTTCCTGCTGTTGTCTCAATGTGAAAACAAAAATCACTTTCATTAAGAGTTTACTACATTTCTGCCTCTGTGCTCACTGTCTGCAGTGTTGCTTCCTTGTCTGTCTTCTACCTTTTGCATTTCTGTCATCTCTGCATTTTTCCATTCCTCAGTTCTTTTTTTTTTAAACTGTGCTTTAATGTCTTCTGAATTATTGTCATTTTCTATAGTCCCTGAAAGTGTGGGTGTCTATCTATTCTCATATCTTATCCCATATTTTTCTTAAGATGCTGTGTGTAGTTTCTACACACACACACACACACACACACACACACACACACACACACACACACACATGTATTCTTCTATCCATAACTTCAGAGGACATTACATTGACTTATATTCATTTTCTGGACACTTACTTAACCTTACTCTAATGATTTATATTATGAGAGCTTGTTGTCCTCATAAGGGAGATACATCCCCATAATGTGGGACATGCAGGTCCCCACAGCATGAGCAATACCTGCGCCTTCCTGGAGACCTATCCTATCATCACCTTAACCTTAACTTGACCTCTCAAAAAATGTACAAAATAGAGTTTTATGATGAAAACTTGGTTTAAGTTAAAGTTAAACTGAATGATTTTTATGGGCTGTTGCTTTGTGTGAACTTGTTAGCAGATGAAGGTCCCCACAACATGATGTACAAAGTACAAAAAAACCTCTTCTTCTTTATTGTCCAGAAAATGTCTTGTAGCTGTTTCATTTACACACCCTGATCTTTGCTGAAGTGTTGCAATGGAAGAAAAGCCTTGTGATTAAGACTTTTTGTTTGTTTCAGAAAACGAATGCATGGTAGATTATTACTATGTACAACCTACACTTAGTCTCCAGTGCATTTTCTCCTCCTCTCCAGTCTGTCCTTAACCCTGGGAAAAAAGGTTTCCTTGACTTATATAAAGATGGGTAACTTTTATAAACAAGTAAACTCTCATTCAGGAACTCCATTATTTTTCTACATTAAAATAATCCTGGATTATCAAATTAGCCACATCTACATATTTGTCTGTGTTAGCAATCATAGGAACATGTACCAAATTAATCATTTTGAATGTCTACTTTAAATCTCTTTTTCACTCAGCCTCCTGTTCTTTAGGGACATGCAAGTCCAGACAAAATGCATATAAACATGCAGTACACATGCTAACTTGTCATGCACAACACTAGGAAAGAATGAGGACACACTGATGGGTGACAAATAAAAACAAATGAGCAAATGATTGGAGAAACTGAAAGAGAGCAAAAATACTGGGTCCCCTAATGCTTTAATTAAAACTGTGGACTTCAGTCAGCACTTCTCAAACCATTTGGGAGGTTCAGGGCCAGGGACAGTGCTCTCCACAATTACCATCAAAACGCCAAATGGCGAAATGGATTTTGGAGAAGTAGTGTTTTAGTAAAGTGCAGAAATGATGTCAAGGAGCACTGAGTGTATTCTAGAGGTTTGTGGCAGCCAAACACCTTTCTGTTCATTTCCTTTAATCTGCCACCCATCTGAGGGGCTTGATAAATGCAGGCTGTTTACACTTGATGACAGAACAGAACAACACTACACTGAATTCTGGTTAACGTAAAGTAAATTAACAAATGCTTGACATCAGGGCATCCTTTGAGCATCAGACGCTCCAAAGGGTAAATCAACACCGTATGCCTTAAGCTTGAAGAACTCATAAAATAACTATTCATAAATCTGACATACTCCAAACAGATTCACTGTCTGGAGTCTTTAGGGGATTGAATTTAAGACCCAGTTCAAATAAATTTTCAGAGATGGTGAGCCATTTAATGCCAGATCACGGCAGCATTTTAAACTGGACATTTAGTGGCAAAATCAATTCATGCCAGTCCAACCACCAGGATCAATGGATTGATTGGTGGGGGTGAAGGTGTATATTTTCTTTCTTTTGCAACTACACTTTAGATGGAGTTTTATTTGTTCTGCAAGATGCAGAACTATGTATTTGGGTTTTCTGCCATGGTGTTTGGCTTTCAACCAATTGAGAGCGCACCATTTTTAAAAATGTTAATTTAGCATTGATTTACCCTTTAAAGGTCAAACTTAAAATTCACACTGGACAAGAATCACGTCTGTCTTCAACCCCGGTTCCAAAAAAGCTGGGACGCTGTGTAAAATGTAAATAAAAACAGAATGCAATGATTTGCAAATTTCAAAAACCCATATTTTATTCACAACAGAAAATAGAAAACAAATCAAATGTTTAAAGTGAAAAAATGTACCATTCTAAGAAAAATTTGGTCATTTTGAATTTGATGGCAGCAACAGGTCTCAAAAAAGTTGAGAGAGGACCATGTTTACCACTGTGTAGCATCCCCTCTTCTTGTAACAACAGTCTGTAGATCTCTGGGAACTGAGGAGACCAGTTGCTACTCAACAATCCTGGGTCTTCTTTGTTGTATTTTTTTGTTTCATGAAACACCAAATGTTTTCAATTGGTGAAATGTCTGGACTGCAGGCAGGCCACTTCAGCGCCCGGACTCTTCTACTACGAAGCCATGCTGTTGTAATGGATGCAGTATGTTGCTCTAAAACCTGAATATACCTCTCAGCATTGATGGTGCCTTTACAGATGTGCAAGCTGCCAATTCCATAGGCACTAATGCACCCCAATACCATCAGTGCAGATTTTTGAAGTGAGCGCTGATAACAAGCCAGATGGTCCCTCTCCTCTTTAGTCTGGAGGATGCCGCCTGCATGTTTTCCAAAAAGAATTTCAGATTTTGATTCATCTGACCACAGAACAGTTTTTCACTTTGCCTCAGTCCATTTTAAATGAGCTTTGGCCCAGTGAAGACAGCGGTGTTTCTGGATCATGTTCGCATATGGCTTCTTCTTTGCATGATAGAACTTCAACCTGCATTTGTGGATGGCACAGTGAACTGTGTTCACAGACAGTGATTTCTGGAGGTATTCCTGAGTCCATGCAGTGATTTCCATGACAAAATCATACCTGTTTTTAATGAAGTGCCGCCTGAGGACCCAAATATAATGGGATTCCAGTATTGATTTTCAGCCTTGTCCCTTGCACACAGAGATTTCTTCAGATTTTCTGAATCTTTTGATAATATCATGTACTGTAGATGATGAGATATTCAAAGTCTTTGCAATTTTACATTGAAGAACATTATTCTGAAATTGTTCCACAATCTGTAGACAGCCTTTTGCAGATTGGTGAACCTCTGCCCATCTTTACTTCTGAGAAACTCTGTCTCTCTAAGATGCTCTTTTTATACCCAATCATGTTCCTGACCTGTTGCCACAATTAATTGCAAAATATTCCTCCACCTGTTTCTTTTTAGTACTACTTACTTTCCCAGCCGTTTGGTTGACCCTGTCCCAGCTGTTTTGAGACGTGTTGTTGCCATCAAATTCAAAATGAGATAATGTTTTTCATGAAATAGTAAAATGTCTCAGTTTAAACATTTAAACGTTTTATATGTTCTATTGTGAAAAAAAAATTTTGGTTTATGAGATTTGCAAATCATTGTATTTCCTTTTCATTTACATTTTACACAGTGTCCCAGTTTTTCTGGAATTGGGGTTGTGGATTTGACTCTGGGCAGTTGCAGGCAACACTCTACAAGCAAGCAGTGCAGTCAAACAGTGTTTTTGTTGTTGGTTTTACCAGGAGGTAAACACACGGGGTCGTCACAGTATGAGGTGTAGTCTTTGGATGGGATGGCAGGTGATTGACAGCATGAGCATGGAGGGATGGAGGGGAAGTGAAGGGGTGGGGTGGGGTAAAGAAAGGAGGAAAGTGAGGAGAGGAGTTAGAGATGAGTGTGTTGGATATGTGAGGCAGGACTATCCTTACACTGCAGGATAATCCAAATACATGGTGATGTGTAGTAGCAACTGGTGGGAGTGTAGAATTGATAGAAGGGCCATTATATCATGATTGTACACTGTAATAAACCAAGTGATGGTTTCTGTATGTGTGGAGGGAAGCTCTGTTGCAGTTTGACCTTTATCTGTCAGGTTTATTGGGTCAGTTAAATTCACTGAATGTTAGTTATTTTTTATGGCTTCAACAAAATTCTAAAAAGAGCAAAGGAATGCATTACTAAGTGTAGAAAGAAAGAGAAAGAAAATCAAATCAATTTTATTTATTTATTTAGGGGAATTTTATTCTCCCTACAGTCATGTAAAAAAAGGAAGTTTTTCCACAGGTCTCTATGCAGTCCTGTGAAAAACTAAGTACACCATTAGTGCTTTCATATGAATTAAGAGGGTACCAGCCAGGTGCTGCTAATCAAATGCACTTGTTTAATTGATCATCAGCAAGTGTGAGCACCTGTATAAAAGCAGAAGTTTTGGCAGTTTGCTGGTCTGGAGCATTCAGGTGTGTGTTAACATAATGCCACAATCGTCCCAGGAGTGGACTTACCAGCAAATTCACACCAAGGTCAAGCTGTGCATAAATGAATGCCTGCAAACCTCAATGAACTGAAGCAGTGTTGTAAAGGAGAGGGGGCAAAATTCCTCCACAGTGATGTGAGAGACTGATAAAGTCATACAGAAAACAATTACTTCAAGTTATTGCTGCTAAAGGTGGTCTATAAGCTATTAAATCATGGGGTGTACTTAGTTTTTCACAGGACTGCACAGGGCCATGTGAAAACTGTCTTTTTTTACAAGACTGTATGTGTTGAACACTTGCCTTTAGACAAATGTGAAAATTCTGCATGTTCACATGACTGGCTGGATAACCTAAAGCAGAAGGCTGAATGAAAGATGAATAAATAAAGCATTTGGGATAATAAAAGCGACCACTAGTTACCAGTGTATAAGAAAAATTTTACCAAGTGAAACTGCAACCCAGCTTCCATTCACACAATTGTAAACTACTGAAAGGTGATAATACCATTAACATTGTTTCAGCAGAAGAGGCCAAAAAATGTACTTGTGAAATTCATGCTATGAGTCAAAAATAAGCTCTCACTCTTTGAGACTAAAGGCATAACTGAAACAATGTTAATTTCAATATCAATATCAAATAAAGATTTTATGGTTTAAATGCTATCAGCGAGTTTACAATGATAATGTTAACATGCATACCAATATATTCATAGTAACTGAATGGAGTAAGTGTCACTAACTAGCTGCTGATTTCCATAGTCTGGGTATTTAAACAGCTAGTCCAATATTTTAGAATATACACTTATTCACACTCTTGCCCAAGAGTTGCATGAGAGGATTGTAAAAGCCAACTAAGAAGTCAGTTGGCCTACAATTTCACTTGATACTGGCTTGTCAAAGATATTGGTACTGGTGTATATGTTCTCTGACATGCACTGGCATGAAATCTTTGTCTTTTTGTTTTTTTTAACAGAACATAAGGGCAGTGGAAATTTATAAATACATGTAAATGAAGAACATCAGCAAATTACTCCATAAATAATCTGTAATGAGGTCAGCCCTAAAAAGGCAATTTGGGTCAGGTTCTACAATATTTATACCACCATTTATACCCAATAACTATGAAGCTACAACCTGCAGCTGATCCGCTTATCTTAACATAAAGACTGGAAACAGCTGACACGGTTCGGTCTAAAGATATCTACCTGCCAAAGCACACTGAGTAATTACTTAAAATAACACCTTAATGTGTTACAGTTTAATGTGCTAAAAACCAAAGTATAAAACAGCAATTTCCTTTTTTTGGCACGACCAATTGCCAAGCAATCAGCTGCTGCTCAAAGAAGTTGGTGATCTCAGTCACGGAAGTTCACCAAATAACGCTCTGTGTAAAAGGCAAACTGTTGTTTTTACAATTACAGTTTTGCAAGGTTTTTTTTTCTGCCTTATGACACAACCATCCAATCTGTTTCCGACCTTCTAAGCCAAGCACAGCCGCTGGTTGTAGTTTTAAAATTAACAGACCAATTAGAGAGCAGTGCTGTACTGTTTTTATCTAACGCTCAGCAAGAAAGCAACATAGCATATTTCTCAATGATATGCTTTTGATAAAGAGTGCAAATGGATGCTGTGGATTACTCTGTTCTGCTGCGATGGACATTTCTCGTTATCCTAAGATATAGATTAACAGGTTTCTAGAGATTTGTAAGCCATAAGTAGAACTGAAAATGCTTAAGAATCGATCCTTACTGTTACATTCACTTCAATCAGTAGCGTGGTTGTGATCTCGGAAATTCGTTTTCTGCTATCTCACGACAATGAAGCAATTAAAGTCGGATCAAAGCTAACAAAATGTGATTACTGAAGACAATTAAGTCATGAAATGGAGATAATAGGAATAAAAATATATGAGAACACAAAGCTGCTCTCAGTTTCTGTAATACGGCAGCAGCCAATGCATAGAATTCCACTGATGTCCACGTAAAGCAGATTATTAAATGAATCATTTTACTTTGTACCACTCAATGCTGTAATCAACCCCTGTGACTTCATTATTAGTATGCATGTTAACACCAGGAGGTACCCTTTCAATCCATTCTACCGCTGTATGGGTGATATTTAGGGGGAAATGAGGACCTGCGACCCTGAAAAATAAACTAACAAAATGGTGGACTACTTAATCTTAAAGCTTAACTGAATATGTGAATGTGAGAAAATGCATTCATAAAACCAGTGTGTCATTTTCAATGCATCTGTTTGTCAAGAAGATGGGAAACACGCCTCGCGTTACTTTGAACAGAACCAGCATTAAAGCAACACACATGTTGAGGCACATGTGCTGAAAACAAAAAAGGAGACGGTGTGTGTCCCATAGTTTGACTCAGTGGAAATGATGACCTTCATGAGAAAATGTCCACTTTTGAAGTTTGCTTCAAAAATGTCTGAAATGTTGTTGAAAAATGCTCAGATGAAATATGGAAGCTTGAAATGTGAAAAATGGGTGATTCGTGAGTGGAAGGAAAGTGTCATTAGGCATTATAAAATTTACAAACACATCATGATGACATTTTGATTGGTAAAATGATGACTGTAAAATGCTGAATAAAGATGGGGAAAAAAGTGAACAACTGTTACCTGCCAGAGTTTTATAATCAAGCAGATCAAACAAAACAATGGCCACTGCAGACCATGTGATGATAAGGGCCACAACCAGCAGCCAGGCCATTGGTGACGTAAATGTTAACATGATATCATCCAGAAATGTCCTGTGACTGGGCCGAGATGGAGGGGCCACCTCCCTGCTGCTGGTCTGACTGCTCATTGGTGAAGATAGCTTTGAACAGATGGACAGAAGAAGGAGGGAGGAGACAGAAAGTTTAGTCTGGAGAAAGTAAGTTTTGGTTACTAAAATACTTTCATGAGTTCTTGAAAAATGAACAGCATCACTGTAAAGCCCCTCCAGCAACCCTGTCTCCAAAAATTTACATAAACATGCAAATGATTTCATGATTTAAAGGAAACAGTTTAAGTCATTTTTATAGTGCCAAAAACATCTAAAAGAGCCTGCACAGTTCTGGAAAATAATGTTTGGACATATAAAACCAAGATTAGCTTGTGCCAGAATGATGGAAAGAGAAATGTATGGAGAAGGAGAGAAACAGCTCATGATCCAAAGCATACCACATCATCTGTCAAACATGGAGGAGGCAATGTTATGTTATGGGCATGTAAAGCTGCCAGTGGAACCAGGTCACTAGTGTTTATTGATGATGTGACTGCTGATAAAAGTAGCAGGATGAATTGTGAAGTGTACAGGGCTGTACTCTCTGCTCAGATTCAGCCAAATGCTGCAAAACCTATGTTACTTCATCCAGTTTCTTTTGAGCCTCTGAAAATGGGGGACTGTGTATAAAAATGGCTCTAAGTCCTAAACAGTTAATGCAATACTTTTGTTAAACCCACTGAATTAAAGCTGAAAGTCTGCACTTCAATCACATGTTGACTGTTTGAATTAAAATTCGCTGCGCTGATGTACTGGGGCAAAATTACAAATAAACTGTCATTGTCCAAATACTTATGGACCTAACTGTATTTCTTTGAGCCTTCCTGCAGACAGGCTAAGGAAGTAAAGTTTGACCTTAAGGAGGCAATGAGAGGAAGGGTCACGTTGTCACTAAAACAAAGAAAGGCAGATCTCCATCACTGCTCTCTGCCTGTTAGTCTGGACTCTGTACCTTGGAACCAGTCTTTGTCCTCCTCTCTGTTCTCCAGCTCTGACCTATCCTCCAGGTTCTGCAGCAGGTCAGTCAGGATTTTGCGCCTCTTTGAAGATTTCTCATCAGAGAGGAGCCCCTTCGCTGCTTCAATGAGGCTGTCGGCATGCTGGTCTGTGTTCAGTAGCTGACTGATGTCGCACACAACTAAAATCAGATGCATGAAGGTTAAACTTGCAGTTTAGTTGATCAGGGGAATGAATACACAAGCTCAGAGTTGAAACACTTGTCTGACATCGATCCTCGTACCTCCGCTCCATGCCTGCTCTTTAGACAGAAGAACTAGGTCGGCGTTATCCGGCAAAGTTGTGAAGAATTTCTCCGTCACTATTGTCCCGTCCTCATACAAACAAACACGTGCACCAGAAAGTGGCACCTGGAATTGTGGAGAACACAACAGAGAACAACAGCAACAATAAATGTGTTGTGTGGACTGCAGTCATTTATGTTCAGGACAGAAGGACTATCTTGTCTAAAAGACAAGATAGTTGATCTGTGATGTGTACATCCGTAAGTTAAATGCTGCCTTACATGACAGCTATCCTGTAACACAGCCTGTTCAGATTAAAGGGATTCATTTATCTGATGTTCACTCCGACTAAACTAAATCCCCATACTACAGATTTTCACCCACCAACAAGTCCTTTTCTCTTTGCTACAGGATTTATACAAAATGTGCCCGAGGGCAGACTTGATAATAAACGGTTATGGCTACCAGTCCATCGTATGTAGAACTGAATCTGAATGGAATATAAAAAGCATCTTGACATATGAATGTACATATAACATGTCACTTTGACCTGGAATGTGAGATAACTGTTACTTCTGCACGTACATCCTGTTTGGCCAAGTTTTATGAAAATGATGTGAAAATTACTTGGTGCCGTGGAGATGACCCTGGACCGAAGCAACCATGTATAGAGTAACTCCTAATTAAAAGTAAACGCGGGTATATGTTTTGTTTATACCGAGGGGGTGACGTTTTCATCATTTCCTCTCAGACGGAACAGCCGTGTGAGGTGTTTAAAACTAACTCCTTACCACAAGACTCACCTGGAACAGCTTGCAGCCCTTGTTAAGCAGTTCCTTCACATCTTTTGCGGCAATTCCGTACTTTCTGTTTTCACCGTAACTCCTAATTTTTACAGGTTTATATTTCCCGAACATTTCACTGTTTTGTTTTCGGTTTGTACCTACCGCTTCCTTCTTCTTCCTCTTGAGGCTCGTAGCCGCAGCGGAGGTGTGTGGTTGCCCTCTACTGGTACTTTCTGGTAGTTTCTGTAGGTAGCATCGCAATTTACAATATTTTTCGGTGTTACTGTCTTGAGTGTTTGGACAACAGTGTTGCTGTGTGAGTGGTCAGAGTGTGTGAGAGGAGGCAGTGAGTCTAAGCAACCACTGATATAGAGGACTGGGTTTTGTCTGTTTATGTTTATGCCAGGTTGAGGGATGTGATTTCCATTAATATCCTGCATTATACTTATGTGTTTATATCGGTGAGGGTAGGCTACCTCTGTGCATATATGTAAAGTGCAATGTTTTGTAACTCAGAAGTACAGAATGTCAGGAAATAGGCATAATGAAGTAAAATACAACTAGCACTTAGGAAGGTTTATATTTTGGTAAATATGTTCCATCTCTGAGTGAAGTACTTGTCAACTGTGAAGTGTGGGGTCACATTCAGATCATATACAAATATTCAGTGAATAACACAAACCGTTCTTGTGGTTGTGTGAAAATTACATCAAAACTGAACTTAAACCTTTTCTGAAGAGTCGTCTGTTTTAAGCCCCATAAAGGTTTTGGTCACAGGCTAAGACTGAAGGAAAATCACTGAATTATTGAATAAGCCGTGTCACACTTTGCCGCAAAAAATGGCCACATTCCATTTTACTGTAAAGGCCACCTTTTAAGATTTTATATTTTAGCTTAAATTAGCTGCTTATGTGCTTACCTTTTCAGCTTTATACTGCAGCCACAGCTACTGCTACGAATAATATTTTACTGATATGTTTAAGATAACTATTAAATATGTGTATATTTAAATTCAACGTATTTTTTTTTTATATTGTGAGTGTGGCAGTAAACTAACTTAAAGTACGAACTACGCTGACGTCCATGGAAGACTGAACCTAAATGGCAAGATGAATATTACCATAGCAACTGATGCAGCACGATGGGAAATACCAAATGAAAGGTAAGAATGATAAAAGACGGCCATTGCGAAGTTTTATTTAGATGTTAAATTTCGGGCATCAAATGAAGACTTGTATTAAAATACTATCCGTATATTTATTACATTTTTATATATTTGCCTCACTCGTGAATGCTCCTGACAAAATCATTTATTTACACAGTTCCCCCTCTGTTTTAAATGGTAGAATCCGATTTCAATATGGCGGCCGCGGGTTTGAAAACCTAAACGGATGATGATGTTCAGAGTAACACATAGGTTGCATTCAGCGTTTGTGAGATTTTTCTTTTGCAATGTGTGACTCACATTTGCTTTAACTGAAGGACATGGTAAAAACAGAAGTTGTATCCAGCATGGCAGACGGCTGGAGACGAGTGTTTGAGAGGAGCCGGGTGGTTCCACCGCACAGCCAGACCGTAAGACTGGCCGTGGAAAGCCGCTTCACCCAGTCCCACGGCTTCCAGCTCAGCCTCAACCGTGTCACTGCAGCTCACCTCCCACAGGTGACTGCTTACAGCTAGCGTTCAGTGCTTGTTAAACATGTAGAAACAGCTCTGCTAATGGCAGCAATGCGGCAGAGGTTTAACAAATCATAAATTCAGTGTATTTTTGTTTGTGAAATTTACTTTGTTTTGACTGTCACTATAAAAGACATGATGAGGCCTATACAGTATCTATCTCTGGTACGTTATGGTAAGTCACACTGCGCCTGAAGAGATCTCGCGAAACTTTGAAAAGTGTTATAACTGAAGGAGACCATACATTTTTCTTTTATTTTTTTATCAAACGCAAAATTAAGTGGACCAAGTCATAACGTCATGGGTCCTTTTGTAAATTGGACTTCGATGAAATCCATCAAACACTGCTACAGTAAATCTGACATCCACTGCTTGCTGCCATCGTCAGTTACATCCATGCAAAACTGAGGATTTAGATCTGGAAAAAAGTTTGAGTGAGCCTCAGTCTTGGATGTTCTACACAAAGATGGGCAATGGCAGAAAGAAAGATTTTAATTTAACTGTTCAGTTTTTAACTGTGACTTTTTACTCACAGGAGATTTCAGTGGGGGAACAGAACGTGACCTACCAGCTACGGGCGACGCTGTTTGATAGAAATCATCAGCACTTCTTTGGGAAAACATGGAAGAGCTCACCTCAGACGATGAAAAACAACAAGATTACCTTGAGTGAGGTAAAATCTATTATAACAGGCATTCCACTGAAACAGCAAACAGCACACAGCTGTTACGTTTATAGTCTCTTTAAAAACCCCTCTCATGTTATTTTGGGAAACAGCAGATAGATGATTATATAGTAAAATCAGTGTGTATTCATGCATAAATTACATTAATTTAGCACAGCCATTATTTAATTAAAATCAACTCAAAAGCTTTACCAATTACCCATCTTTAAATTAGCAGCATTGATTTCACTGTGTTCTGCTATGCTCTTGAGAATGTTGTCAGCTAAAGCGCAGCAAATTACGAACTGAAGTAATTGCCAATAAGTGATTCCAGTTGCTTTTGATGACTTCGATGCAGTAGAGTCTGTTTTTCTTACCCTGCAAGTTGAAGAAGAGCACATTTTCATGTGAAGTAACAACTTCCTGGTATTATAGAGAAGTTAAAGAGAAACTTTCGTAGATAATATCGTGAATGCACTACATATGTGTGTCGCTTTATGATAGTGTTCACTTAGTCCTAGAAATTGTGATAACTAAAAAAAAAACAGGTAATTCATTACATTAATAGAAAAATCACACATAAATCCAATATTGCCACAAAGACTTTTTTACTCACTGATTTACAAATGTGCCCATAATAACATGTTCCAGTTGTCTAACAGTTGTCCAGTTGTCTCAAAGTATATACAGGCAAGTCAACCAACTCTTAAAATGTCCAACCAGCGTTATATTTTGATTATGATTAAAGTGATGCATAGCTGCGATTGGTGCAGTGCAGTAAATGGCATGGTCTTTTTCTGACTTTTATTTGTTAAAAGACAAGTGGGGATTGAAGACTGAGAGTTAGGGGAATGGCACAGGACAAACGTCCCTGGTTTTGTTTGTTGTGGGTTGTGTGATACACACTAGCCTGTTTTGATTTCACTCACTCTGGATAATCTGCCCAGGTTAAAGCTGTGTGGAGTAATATACAATGTGGGATTCCCAGCTTAATGAACTAAGACAAACAGCACAGCTTGTCCCCTAACAGCTGCACCAAAACTAATTGGAGGGTCAGACAGATGCTAGTAGTATACTGTATGGCCACATAGTCCTCATAACTCGGTGAGAGAGAAATTTGCCTGGTGAAATTTATTTGTTATGGTGCCAAAAATTGTGGTGCAGCATCATCATGTTTCTCTGCACCTTGTATTATTTTGAGTGTCAAGTTCAGACAGAATGACCTCTGTACTAAGTGAAGGAATTTGCAGCCGGCAGCAAATGTGTGTAAGCCAGTTTTGTGTAGAAATAAATGACAAAAGAGCTTTGCCCTTTCTGGGCCATTAGGTGAAGTCCAAACAGGCTAAAATAAGTGTGACTGACCGCATGAGACCAGTGGCGTGCAGGGCAAATAGGAATGATGCCCATTTGTAACTGTTCAGCAGTCCTGCTAAGCACGAGCTGGGGGGTTTTGAGAAAGCCGTTGCCCTTGGAGATGTTGTACTTTGCTTTATATCTGTTTTTAGGACTATGATTGCGTGACCACCAATCATAAAATACCGGCAGTCTAACATTGTGGAGGCTTTGGTGTGTTTTGCTACTTTGGCTCAGCTTTCTCTGCTTCACACTCTCGCTGAACAGATGTGACTGAAAAATCAATCAGCTCTTTTCACTCAAGACTGTGTACTAGCTACAGAAAACTTAGCATCTAATAGTGCACATAGCAGCGTGCCTCATTTAATGGGTTCACAGTTGCAACTCATTAGTTATCTGTCCATGCACACAAGTGAACAATAACAAATGCTTCTGCTAGCTTGCTGTAACTGTCATTTTGGATTTAACTTGTGCAATCAACAAGTTCAGCAGTCCTGCTAAGAACCAGCACGAGGTTGTTAGCAGTAGCAAAACTTGCAGAAAGCCCAGTGGACTAAAAGTGGGCCAAGTAACTTGTGTGGAGCCTTTGGCCATGGCAGCATTCTGCCTTAGACTGAATTACACTGCAGCACACTGCAGGAAGGCTTCCCAAGCAAAGTGCTCTCATTTGTTTACTTTACAGTGGGTGTTTAGTGTTACACCGCCCTGCTGTGTTCTGCTAGTGGGATATTCAGTCTCAGAAGATACCAGTGTAGTTTATGTTGCATTGTTGAAGATTTCTAGAACAATTTGCAAACTGAGTTTCTTTAACTATTAGAAATAGTTAAACATGTTTTCTACATGGAAACTGCTCATTGTAGCCTGCCATGCTATATTAATTCTTAATATTACTGTTGCTGTAGCATGATAAGCAAGTGAAGATACTTAAACAGGATGGAACTGAGCTTTACCACCTTTGTAACTGTTATTACTTGATGATAATAAGCAATTGTAATAGAAAAATTCAGAGTTAATTAGTGGGTGAATTTGTTTTTTAATTGACAGAAAGTCGATTGATGTCTGTTTTTATGAATTATGATTAATTCGCAACCCTGTTTTGAGAATAAAAACAGCATGCGACGATTTGCGAATCTATAAACCTCATATTTAGTTGAAAAAAGTACAAAGGCAATATGTTAACTGTTGAAACTGAGAAATGTTATTATTCTTTGAAAAATTAACACTCATTTTGAATTCAATGCCTGTCAAAAAAGTTGGAGTTTGGCCATGTTCACCGCTATGTTGAATCAACCTCTTCTTTTAGCAACTTTTAATTGCTTGAAAACTGAAGAGAACAATTGCTGTAGTTTTGAAAGCATTAACAATTCTGGGCCAGGTTTGTCATATTTTCTGTTTCATAATTGCACCACATGTTTTTAAAGGTCTGGACTTCTGGCTGGCCAGTTTAGCACCCGGAATCTTTTGCTGCTGCTGAGCCCTGCTGTTGTAATACTTACACAATGTGGTTTGGGAATTGTCTTGCTGAAATAAACAAGGCCTTCCCTGAAAAAAGATGGGTCAAGGGTGGTGGCATATGTGCTGATAACATAGGATGTTGCTGCGTCCACATATCCCTTTAAAAAGAAGTTTTGATTTGGGTCTTTTGGTCTGTTGAAAACATTGTATTGAGAAAACTTGTGACAGGCATCAATCATAATTATTCTGACATTTTACAGCCCAAACTATTCATGATATAGTTACCTCCATGTTAGTGTTGATATACAGATTGAATTGATGACAGCAGTGTTTGTTGGTGATGACATAATGATAAACAGTCAGCTCCAACTAATAGTACTTTAGTCCTTTATGGTTTGGAGGTTAATTTGGAACAACTAAAAGTACTTTGTGTAGTGCTTAGTATGGAGGTTTTGAGAAAGCAATTGCCCTTGGAGATGTTGCAGACTTGTTATCATTTTCACTTTTGTCTTTATTGACTTGGGATTGTAGTTGTAATATGCAGTTTCAGTCATAGGTCCGATTTGTTGCGCAGTGGTCTGTTGTCTCACTATGTCTCTCTTCTTTTTTCCAAGCATTCTTCTGTGAGTCTTTTCTTCTCTGTAATCATTATTAGACAAGGGGAACAAAGAAAGTATTTTTTAATGTCAAGCTGTGTGATGTACTTTCTGAAAGATGTGCTTTGATGATGAAATTTTCAATTACTTATTGAAAATACTAAAGGGAATGTCGTAACGACGAACGACTTGAGATACAAAAGATAAAATATACGACACTGATATTGAAGTGCGCTACAAGTTGGATGATCTTCATCCATTGCACGGGTTCCCTACAAGCATTCATTTTTTTCCTGATATATAAAATATTCCAGGTCAATTCTTCTGTCTTTGTGCCCTTGACCAAGGTACTGGCTTACATCGGGAGTCAGTCCCCAGGCGCTTCACGGTGGCTACCCACTGTTCCTAATACTTAGGACAGGTTAAATGGAGAGATGAATTTCCTTATGTGGATCAATTAAAGAATCCATATATTCAAATGGGAAGAGCTTCTTTTTTTCATCCAGGCACCCTCTGGACAATGTTCAGTGACTTGTTTCCTTTACTGTAAGCAAATTCACAATTGATGGCCACAAGCAACTTTTTGTGCATCACTGTGCAGCCCAGAGCTTTTCTAGTTAGGTGTGGGGATAGGAAATCTAGTTTGCCAATGAAGCCCCACTGATATTTTAACATTACCATCCTTACCATGCTGTTTGCTAAAGGTGCACATTACAATAATGCTGGCAGCGTTGGAATTTTCCTTCTAATAAAATACTTCTACTTAAAAAAACAGAAGGAAGGCCAGAGCTGAATCTGAAAAATCCCCCATTCGAAAGCGTCTCATCAGCCATTATCAAAAAGTATCCATTCATCCATCCATCCATATACCTAATTCACTTTTTTGAATGTAATTGTGCATGCAATGAAAAAGTCCAAGCTTTTATATTCCAACAGTTACTGTGACTTAAAAACAAAAGACATCTTGTTAAATCATGATGTGCTGTTAGATTTGCCTGTAGATTAGTCTGCCAGTCGGCTATCTCATCTTAACAACTACACGAACACTGGATGTTAAATAATTTGCAACTGAAGTAGCTGTATTGTGTATTGTATGTTTTACATGATTGCATTATTTTAATCGCAAGTGCAGCTCCGTGTGGTGATTGGGACTGAGTGTCATATTTAAGTTCCAAATTGCATGTTGTCTTTCTGTTTCTGTTTATGCAAATTATATATTTGGATTGTACTCAAAAATGTTGAGCTTCTGGTCCTGGGAAGTAGAGAGCTCTGAGAAAGTGTTTCAAAATGACCGAAGGTAGAGAGTCATCATGTCAGTCTCAATAAAACATTAGACGTAGAATTTTTGAGGTGGAAAACTTTTACTAAGAAGTTTTACTCTTTTTCTATGTGATAAGAGCAGACTGCAGATAAATTATGGGATATACAGTACCGGGCGACTGTTTTAGCCACTTGGATTGCTTTTTTATTTTTTTTATCATGTACTATTATTTGTGAGCTTTTACTTCGGTGTATATATATACCGAAGTAAAAGCCTCACTTTTCTCCCATTCCTGCCCCCAAGTTCATATTTCAGCACATGACCCCAAACATATAGTCATAAAAGAATTAAGCAAAAGGAGTCACGCAACAGACGCTGTGACCCCTACAGAGCCCTGATGTCATTACATGAAAGAACAGAGGCAACAGAGACTATTTAAATCCTGAGATTTCTGGCATCTCCTGCTGGCTGAGTACAACTGTGTCTTTGAGTTTGTACTTGTATCTAAAGGGAGTCGGAATGGGAGAAAAGTGAGGCTTTTACTTCTGTAGATATACCAGGTTTTATCAAGGCATTTTGGGGATGCCACCTTCAGTTTGAGAGACTGACAGACATATATTCACCCACTCTGTATGTACCTAATAAAAAAAAAAAGTCTGAGGCAGAATAGTGGTGCTGCTGAAGGTGGGATTTTGATATCTTTCAGTCTGAAGTCTGACTCCATCATCTGCCAGAAAGTTTCCTCTGAAAAGGCCATCAGTTGTGAACTACAAAATGTACCCCCATGTAGTCATATTCCTTGAAAATTTTGTCTCCCTGCATCATATTTACCTTTTTAGTGGGCTTTTTGTTATGTTTGAGCAGATATCTGGAGAACAGCTGGATATGTGTGTTCTCTCTCAATCAAACATCTGAAGGTCTCTGCCTCCTGGATGGAGGCCAGTAACCCACTGTTTTTATGATCGCAACAGAGCAATGTGAGCTCCTTGGTAGCTTCCAAATTTCAAGATTCCTCATGAGTTTAGAGTGTTGTACATGGTGTTTTGAGAAACTCTTTTAATGGAAGGAATACTGTGAGCCGTAGCTGGCTGGTAAATGCAGTGTTGCATAAGTCTTTGTGCAGAGACACCAATGAGTCACAGCTATGGCACATTCTGATTTTCAGTTCTGTCACCATCTGTTTTCTCCCCTTTCCTCTGTGTGATGTTCTTTTGATCGAACAATATCTCACAGTGTATGGCCTTACTTTGATCCACCATAATAGTCATAGCCTGTATAAAAACCCCCCACTTGGTATCCCAATAACCATCCAAATCCCATTATCCATCCAGGGTAATAATATAAACCACATCATATCCTATCATGATGATAAAGTGGACCTGGCCCTCTCTGTGTCGTGCCGCGAGAGCTCCACCAGCCTTTTTATTGGATTTGGCCCGATGCACTTGCATTCATGCTGGTGTTTATGAGTGGCAAATTGCTGTTTGATATCCAAATAATGTTGAGGGGGGGATTCTGTCCCAAGTTACGGGATCATGGTGAAAATTGCAAGGCACCCCCTCCCCCCAGTCAGCCATGATGGATTGGTTTTAATATCTGGTGAAAAGCTAAGATGCACAGGGATTAAAAAAGAGAAAAAGAGAGCTCATACTAAATCTTTTTTTTTTTTGTTGTTTTTGTCTCTGCATCTTTTTCTTTCCCAGCAGAGGCATGAAGTCTTGACAATTGTGCCAGCTGCTTTGCGGGTTGTTTTTGAGTCGTCAAGTCAGACTTATTAGGCTTTTATTTTGAAAGTAGAATGTGCTTTTCTTGACCGTTATATTTGGCATGTCAAGGCTTTAATGGCTTTCAGGTTTTGAAAAAGATTTTATGTATGTAATGCAGAAACTACTGCGAAGTCCAGTAATAAAGTTTCAGACCTTTAGCTGTCTGTTTGAATCTCAAAGAACCCTTATGACCTTTTGTGGGTTCCTGATACTATTCTATGAAGTTTGTTTTGTGCTGCCTGTGTATGTGCTTTCCAGAAATTTCCAAATGAAGTAAAGCCAGTCTTTTGTGTGTGTATGTGTGTGTGTGTGTGTGTGTGTTTGTTGTGGTACAGCTCAATATGTCCTAAATTATCCAACTTACACTTACTCTCCAGTTGCTGGTTTCCTCAAATCATGACTCAGACTGTTTGACAGTTGTTAGGATATTTTAACTCTCCTTTGAACGCTTACTCTGAGGCAGTGAAAGCTGTGGTCAGTAGAGGGCAATGTTGTGCTACAGATGCACAGATGGAGGAGTTGGGAGAATGGTGGAGAGAGAAATGTGCATCTTTCTGCATTGTCTCTTACTGTGATCACTCCATTTGAACTCCCTGCCTTCACAGGGAGCCAGTGGTTTCTTCTCATATGTGCAACATTATCAGGCCGACAGATGGGCTTGGGAGAAAAGGCCAAGCTTTGTTCTTGTCCGTGCAACCTCTGTTTTTCTAGGTCTGCAAATGCTATTTGGCATTGCATGGCATAAACTAAGAGTAACATACACACATACACAGATGCTTATTCCCCACAATGTGACTAAAAACGGTACCCTTTACCAGCATACGCATCATCACACGCACACAACAGCCTTAATACATGACTTCAAAGAAGTGAAAGGCAGAAGAAGACAGTGTTTCACCAATGGGAAAATATTTAAACATCAGATGTGCAATTCTTCCACTTTTGTTTCTTGAAACGTTTTTCTCTAAAGAACAAACTAGTTTCAAAGTGAAGAATCCCTTATGCTTCAAACTTGAGCTCTATGTAATGAGTACAAGGCAGTAGACACATTCATCTGCAAAGTTTAAGTTTCTCCTCTCTTAAAACATACAATAGGTTGCCAAATTTAAGCTGTCAGAGCTGTAACAAAGCTACAGTTAAAGCCGCCACCCTTCCTTCTTTTGCCTTGCTCTCTAAAAGCAGAGACATGCTCCAGAAAGGCTGGCTCAGCTGAGGAAAAAACTTCTCTTTGAAGTCTGGTGTATTTGTTGTGTGCCATGCACAGTGTTTTGCAGTCTGCCACGTATGATTGCACACATGATTCCCAACTATTCGACCGTGGACATTGAGCTGTCACATACGTCTTGTAGGCAAAATGTGAGATGATCTAACTCTCATGTCCCTTTTCATTTCACTCCATGAGAAGAGAATAGCTTAGAATAAATTATGTTCATCTCTGGTCATTTTAGCTGTTTTGGGTTGAATACAAACAAACCTCTGTAATGGAATTGTTCCACTGATTCCACCCTGTCTGTTTAGTTAGCTGGTTTGCAAACTTCTCTGATGATTGACTGCTTATATATTTTTATTCAGATAGCAAGAAATATATAATCACCTGCCATTTCATTGGTTACACCATATTAGTACTGGGTTGGACCCCCTTTTTTGCCTTCAGAACTGCCTTAATTTGTCGTGGCACAGATTCAACAAGGTGCTGTAAGCATTCCTCAGAGATTTTGGTCCATATTGACACGACAGCATCACACAGTTTCTGCAGATTTGTCGGCTGCACATCCGTGATGTGAATCTTCTGTTCCACCACATCCACGATGGTGCTCTATTGGATTGAGATCTGGTGACTGTGGAGGCCATTTGAGTACAGTGAACTTACTGTCATGTTCAAGGAACCATTTCTGAGATGATCTGAGCTTTGTGACATGGCACGTTATCCTGCTGGAAGCAGCCATCAGAAGATGGGTACACTGTGGTCATAAAGGGATGGATGTGGTCAGCAACAATACTTGGGTAGGCTGTGGTGTTTAAACAATGCTCAGCTGGTACCAAAGTGTGCCAAGAAAATATCCCCCACACCATTACACCACCACCACCAGTCTGAACCAGTGATACAAAGCAGGATGGATCCATGCTGTCATGTTTGTTGACTCTAACTCATCAGACCAGGCAGCATTTTTCCAGTCTTCTGTTGCCCAGTTTTGGTGAGCCCATCTGAATTGTAGCCTCAGTTTCCTGTTCTTAGTTTATGGGAGTGGGACCCGGTGTGGTCTTCTGCTGCTGTAGCCCATCTGCTTCAAGGTTCGATGTGTTGAGCATTCTGCATACCTTGGTTGTAACGAGTGGAAGGCTACAGCAACTGAAATAACCAATCAGCTCGAAGCTATCTGGCCATTCTTCTCTGACCCCAACAAGGTATTTTCACCCAGAGAACTGCCCGTCACTGGATATTTTCTCTTTTTTGGACCATCCTCTGTAAACCTTAGAGATGGTTTTGCAGGAAAATCACAGTAGATCAACAATTTCTGAAACAACCATGCCATGTTCAAAGTCACTCAAGTCATCTTTCTTCCCCATTCTGATGCTCAGTTTGAACTTCAGCAGGTCGTCTTGACCATGTCTACATGCCTAAATGCATTGAGTTGCTGCCATGTGATTGGCTGATCAAATATTTGCATAATGGAGCAGTTGAACAAGTGTAACTAATGAAGTGGCGGGTGAGTGTGTATTTTTTTTAAATGCAGTTGCTGTATTTTGTGGCTTAGCTGCAATAACCCTTAGAACCCAGCTGATGATTTCATGTCATGTACAGATATCTGCTTTCACAATAGGCAAGAAATAGTAAATATAAACTTTTGTAATAAACCTTCCTATTAAACAAACTCACAGAGAATCAATATAAAGCCCTCATATACAAACTGGATGTAATGATAGTGCCTTAAACAAGTTCATAAAAGTTAGGAAAAACGCAATTGAGGGCTCAACAGTTTTTAAATTCACTTCTACATGTATTGGCTTTTAGTTCTCTCTGTCACTCGGGGATAGTTATAATTGATGCTGGTATTTGTACTGGCTTTTATTTTAATTGATACTCATCCATAATTAGGTAAATAAAAGAGGGGCATTCTGAAAGCAGTTAATACTTATCTATGGCACAATAACTGTCCCACATGCTCCGCATTTACTATGTTTTTCATTTACTTTGTTAAAGTTAGTCCATTGTTTAAGCCCACACATTTTACCCTGTTTGCTCTAACTGCAGTCCACAGATTGTAAACAAAGCTAAAGTGTAGTTACGTACATTAGTAGGTGGCTATATGGGAGAAAACATTAATTTCACAGGAGGCAGTCTGAAAAAGCCTAATTTTAATTGACTGAATGAATAGTATCCATATACTGGTGAAAGGACTGACTGCTCTGGAGCAATATTTCAGCTCTAAAAAAACATCAGCAACTGGTGACAAGCTTCGACTCTCATCCTTAATACGATCAGATATAATTAACTGTTCAAAAATAGGAAAAGTGACACTATTTCCATTAAACAATTATTAGCTACCATCAAGTGTGAGGGACGCTGGGGGCCCCTGGTTACCCACTTTATGTGCCTGTCCCACATCTTTTTTGTGTTGCAGATCACTGTGTCTCCGTCTCAGTCATTTACATCCACTCCGAAAATAATAAATGAACCTGGCAAACATGTTACTGGAAGGATATTTAACTCTTAAGTTCTTTTTATTTTTCCTTTTCCCCAAATAAAGTTAATTGTCAAAATTGTGACCCAGATCCCTTTTATTTCTTTCCATCTTCTCTGTTGTGCTGCTGCAATTTAAAATTTTTTCATTATAGGCCAGCGATGTTGTTTCATTAACCAACACAATACAGAACTTTTAAATCGCAGCATGAAACTCTTTAACAGATTTTAGGCTTTTCATGTTTAATTTCATGCCGTTTTGTCCCTACTGTGAGGAGATGCCCTTAAATTGCCAACACGTAATTGGGAAAGCACTTGCCTCATAAATGCAGGGGTAAGCAGTTCTATTTATGGCCCTGACCTGTCCTGATGGCAAATTGGTATTCATTGGTTTTCGTCCCTTCAGTTCATACATATATCTGGTGCCCTTGGCTACAAATTAATGTAATATAAATATGCAATATTTGTGTAAAAAGCCCTGCAAATAGTCCACCCACACAGGCATTTCACTGTTTGATTAGACTTATTTTCATTACAGTGGTGTAAATATGTGAACAAAATGCTTTTGACTGACATTATTCTTGCTCTTTAGTTGCTCCTGCAACAGCTGGTACCATGTCCAGTGGTAGTTGAGGCAGATAAAACAATTAAAGGGTTTTGATTTTGACAAGAGATTATTTTTCCTGGCTTACCATATTGGTTGCTTATTGTCACTAAACTTTAAATAAAGCCATGACTGATCCTATGTATTTATTTATTTTTTAATACTTTGCTGACCCACACAAAGTACAGCATTTTACTAAACAAAACAAGCTCTGGTGGGCCAAAGGAAAAAATATCGATCTATACATTGGTTTGGATAACCATGGCTTTCCCCAGTATTGGTATTGCAGAAAAGAAGCTGAAGCAGACACGTTAATTACAACACAGCAGAGTGTAATTTACTCTTACTGTCGGGCAGTAAATTACACAGCTAAAAAAAACAAACAAAAAACACACAGGCAGAAGACTTTAAGATACTTATGAGTAATAAATAACTAACTTGCATAATAACCTTAAAAAAAAAATCACTGACATAAAAAAGCGGCATACTCTCTTATGACAGCTGTCAGTTATGTTTCATTTGCAGCTCAGTCTCAAGGGATAGAAGTCATTGGCTTAGCACACACAGAACTATAGTAGGAACCAAAGTAGTGCCCTATTGCTGTTTTTTTTTTTCTTCTCTTTTTTTGAATCCCAAATTGTTTTGATTTTAAATCAAATTGTGAGACTGCAAAAATACTTTCACCTTTATTGATAATGGAGCGGGTTAGTAAGTTAAGGGGATCACTAAAGCAATAGTAATTCATCTTGAGGGGGGCTTGGATGTCTGTATCGAATTTTATGTCAAGCTGTCCAATACTTATTAGATATTTTCCACTTAAAATCACAAATGTGAATTACATAGTAGTTTTAGAAAAAAAAAAAAGCCAATGGGATCATGGAAGTCATCCTCTCGGAATGACTCCTAATGACTCGAGGTTGTTGATATTTTTCTGTGTGGGCCAAAACAGTGAACAGACCAACCTACAGCTCAGACTGTTCCTCTTATGCTAGCGGAACATAGCTACAAATGTACCCAAAGCCATTATCACAAGGATTTTGAAAACACTGCGGACACACTACTTGTTTTTCTTTTTAATCAATTTGACAAGGCTTTATTAATTAATTTAATGAACCTTTTAAATTAATAAATGAGTATGTAAGTGTGTGGGTGGTGTTTGCTTGAATGTTGCAATTATCACCTTTATTTTGTACGCTTGGCTTTTACTTAAAGCCCATGAGCTCTTCATCTTGTTTTAGATTTATGTAACTACCCTAACCAGAGAGGTTTAATTGAAATCAGAGGCTTGCTATTGGCATCTAGAAGGCCTAACAATTTTAAACTTGTTTTTGCTGATAGGCATTTTGGTGTTGCTTCATTGTTTTTGAATATTCAGTGAACCGTAGACTACACATAGGTATTAAACGGACAAGCTGGTGGCAAGGCATGAACACATGCCCGACACCACAAAGACAAATGATTTTTAATTGTCTGTGTTTTGTTTTGACACTTATGCATCACACCTGGATTGCATTGTCACCATTTAAGTCTGTTAAGGTACTGTGTGTATCACAAACAGCTTTATTATTGTGTTATTATTGTGTTTTTCAGACTCACTGAACCTCTTTAAGACAGACACTGTCATTTCTTGAGGACTATACAGTATTCCTCTCCTGGGAATATAGTATTTCTCATTACTATCTTTTCTTTTTTTTTTTTTTTTTTAATGAATACCAGTAAAC
>VUQI01062177.1:0-14191 GCA_015106735.1 Paratilapia polleni
AGTTAGGCTGGATCAGGTGACCCTGAACCATCCCTTAGTTATGCTGCAATAGGCCTAGGCTGCTGGGGGCTTCCCATGATGCACTGAGCACTTCCTCTTCCTCACTTTCTTTCACTCTCCATGTGTTTATACACCATTTGCATTTAATCCTTAGCTATTATTAACCCTGTCTCTCTCCCATAGGTGTGTCTTTTTGTCCTGTCTCCCTCTGCTCTCTTCTGTTTCCCCTCATCCCCAACCGGTCACGGCAGATGGCTGCCCCTCCCTGAGCCTGGTTCTGCCAGAGTTTTCTTCCTGTTAAAAGGGAGTTTTTCCTTCCCACTGTTGCCTCGTGCTTGCTCATAGGGGGTCGTCTGATTGTTGGGGTTTTCTGTCTAATATTGTAGGGTCTTTACCCTAAAATATAAAGCGCCTTGAGGCGACTGTTGTTGTGATTTGGCGTTATATAAATAAAATTGAATTGAATTGAATTGAATTGTCCCTCAGACTGGATTTTATGTTTTATATGTTTAACAGTGGATTTGAGTAGAAATGCACTGATACATTGGCTGAGAATTATGGGCCAATATCTGCCTTAGGCCTCATTCACACATGCCTAGAGACCTGTCAGCGACTATCTGGCAACCACCAGGAAAAAATGTGTATTCCCTGACCAGTTTCGAATGGTTGCTGGCAGTCGCTAGCAGCTGGTGTGAAATTGATTGGTAAACTCCCAGTCACACAGGCCTACAGACTAGGCTAGGGAAAAGTGTGGCGAGGTTTCTGACAGTCGCTAGCATGAAGTTGTTCGCAAGGAGTTATACGACACTGCACTGAACACCTCGTTGCAATTGTTTGGTCGCCAACAGTTTGCCATGGTCACCAGTAGTTTGCTTGGAAGATGCAGACTTGTCTGCAAACACTTGCAAACTACTCTCCAAGTGGAAGTGAAACTGTGAGAACATTCGCCTTCAAAGTAAAAGTTGTGCCTTGCTTGCAACCAACACATTTTAAAATGGCACAACTTTTACTTTGAAGGCAAATGTTCTCAGTTTTCTGTTCGCCTTGCAGTTTCACTACAGACAAGTCGGCATCTTGCATGCACACTATGGGCAACCACGGCAATCTGTTAATGACCTGGCAGCAGCCAGCAACTTTCAGCAACCACTCACTAACAGGTCAGGGAATACACATTTTTTTCCTAGCGACCGGAGGTTGCCAGGGGGTCACTGACCGGTCTCTAGGCCTGTGTGACTGAGCCCTTATTGACTGATATAGGCATCAAAGCATCCAATATGTCATTTACCAATGCCAGTGCCAAAATAAACAGAAACAAATATTGTTATTCTAAACATTGGTGTTGGTCCAGAATATCACAATCAATTGTCTCTTCATCTAAATATTGACAAATGCTATCATGGGAAATTCAGGGTGGTTTATATTTCTAAAAATAAATTGGATGCTTTAGCGATAAAATGCTGTCATTTTAAAACCTTTCTTGTAATTCAGAATTTGTTTTAATAATAACTGTAGGGGAAGTGTTAAGTTATGAACTGTCAAACTATGAAATAGTTAATGCAACAGTATCTACTTTTAAAGCAATTGCTTTCTTTATTTGGTGGTCAGATTTTTGTTTCAAAAATCAGTTTTATTCCCTACCTCTCACAGAGTACTACACTGCTAACTTTAGCTTGCTCCCAGCAGTTCTTACTGCTTATTGATATGGCTTCACCAGCGTTTGGCTGTCTGATATATTTATTCCGGAGAGAATATCTCAACTTGGCCTCTCATGCCTCGATTTTGACCTTTTTATCGGTCTCTCACAAGGCAGCCAACTTTATAGAACTGCAATGCTAAAGTGATGAGGTGCAGCTATATATTGAGAGTCTTCTTCCAGTGTAAGCCCAGTCTTATATGGCATTTCACGTGTAGTTGTAAGCAGCAATAATGGCATTTTAAGTGTTAATGTACAGTATTTGTCAGCAGTTATAGCTTATATAAGGGTATATTTAGTATTGTTGAAACTGGGCTTTACTGTATTCTTATTCATCATCTGTTAAAACTAGTCTCCACATATCAGCACCCAATAAATTAAAGTGTTTGCTCTGAAATTCATCATTTGTTTTATTGGCTTTTTACATCACAGTCTCAGCTTAAAAAGTCACACCATGTGTATTTTTCTCACATTGCAGCAGAGCATTGGCAGAGTGCTCCTAAGAGAGACACTGTAATAGCCTGATGAGTACCAAGCTTTCTCTAATTTTCATTACCCTGTTTTCACTTACTCCCCCTTTTTTCTTCACAGACAGTCAAAGACATCCTATCTATCTCCCTGTTTCATTCTGCTCATCCTTGATTTCTCATTCTCGCCCTCTTTGATGTCTCTGTCACATCCTCACAGCCTCATTTCTCTCCTGCCCCTCCTTTCTCAGCTGAACTTGCTTCTTCCCTCAGTCTCTGCTCTCTTGTCTTCCTATTTCACGTGGTGCCACAGGAGCTCTTCCTCCTCTTCACCCAATTTATCATCCTCTAAATCGCTACACCTTGGTTCAACTCACTCTTTTTCTGCTCCTTTGTTTCTTCTCTCTTTTTTTTTTTTCTTTCTCTTACTCACCCTGCCTGTCACGAACAGAGCACGGCAGAGGAACAGTGCTGTCACATGGCCAAGACACAGCACCCTGATTGGAGCAGCGGGGTCATGTCGTTCAGTGCTAGGGGCAGTCTGACAGGGAGGATGTTTATTTATGGTGATTTGTTGATTTAGTCGTGTAACTTGTTGCTTTTGTTTCATCTGTTACTTGACGTGAAGATGTTCATTTGTTGCTGCCATTTGTCACTCAAAGTATGCTGGGGAAAACTGTGAGATGAAAGGGGATGCAAAAAAGAAGAAGGGACACGAGGGAGGAGAAACATGAATAGGATGGGGAGGATGAAGTAAGCAGAACATGGGGAAGGAAGTGAAAGAAAAAGTGAAACGTTATGAGAAATTAATTAAAGGCAGAGCTGTAGAGGCAATCTGGGAAGAGTAAAGAGAGCACCGATATGTCCTGTACTTACCCTGCATGGGAATATGTAATGTATAGAGCTCCGGGCTTTCATTAATCTAGCTACAACTATCTAGAATTTTCAGGTTTTGCATAGTTGAACAAAAACCTGGCTGTAATAGACCAATCTCTTGTGAAAATGTCTTTCTTTAATCTTCTTTTTTTGTTTTGTATATCCTCAGCCAGTATGGTGCAATAATTGTCTATGCTGTCATTATTCTGCAAAAAACAAACATAAAAACAAAAAGAAACATCCTCAGAGAGCCTGATCTTTTTCAGTCTGTCTTTTTCTTTGCTGTATTGACGCAGTATGATTTTTACTTGAGGTATTCTAACAGGAGGCTTTTATCTGGGGAATTACATGTTAAATTTATTTCTTTATTTATTTTTGAAGAGCACACAAGCTTTAATTAAAGCTGCTTGTTAGGTATACACAGTTTAGACAGTAAACTTCCCGGCACTCAGTCATGACTGCGGGGAGAGATTTCGTTTCTTAGCTGAGGAGAAGTTTGATAGAATTTCTAAGGTCTGTGTGAACTAAATGAATTCCTTTTTAGCATGTTTTTTTTTTTTTAAAACTAGAAAATGATCAAGCTAGTGTGAATATGTGTGTGCTGTTATATCTCACAAGGAATGAAGACAAGCGGCTGTCTGACTGAAAATACCATTAGACTCAGTTTGGAACAGCATAAATAGTATTGTTGTTTTTAAATGCTACTAAATTAACTAAATAGCTGAAAAGAAGAAGGACCAGATGTACATGATCTGCCTGAGGTTTTATTTTTATCTACAAAGACAGCTGAAAGAGACTTCATACTTTAAACCCAGTTCAGCAGTGGGATATCAGTGTGTTTGCCAAGTTTGGAAAATGAATTTTAATTGGCCAGAGTTGAATTCCACATGATCAAAAAGCATACCATTCATAACAGTATAACATCACAACTAAGACTAGTTATATTATAGATTTTAGTAGGGGAAGTTTACCTTTACAGTGCTGTGCAAAAGTCTTGAGCCACCCCTCATTTCTTTATATGTTGCTAGGAAAATGGGAAATAGGTGCAGCGATTCATTGAAACGTGTGCAAACATACATGGAAACATAAGGCAAAAACAGAGTTTGTACAATTCTAACAAGCTTGAAAGTCAACATTTGGTATGACCACCTTTATTCTTCAACACAGCCTGAACTCTCTTAGGCAAATTTTTTTGTAATTTCTTTAAGTAGTCTTCAGGAATAGTTCTCCTGACTTCTTGAAGGACATTCAAAAACTCTTCTTTTGATGTTGGCTGCCTTTGTTAAATGGTAAATGAACTGGTACTTATATAGCGCTTTTTTTTTATTCTATGTGAGCACTCAAAGTGCTTTATACTACATGTTTCATTCACCCAATCACACACACACACACATTTATACAAGCACTTTTTCTATACCTACTCTTTATATACATTCACTCACACATTTACACTCCGATGAGCGCATCGGGGGCAGCTTGGGGTTCAATATCTTGCCCAAGGACACTGCAGCATGCAGAATCGAACCACCAACCTGTTAGTGTGTTTGGGATCATTGCCATGCTGAAATATGAAGCTGTTGCGAATTAAAAACTTTCCAGATGGTATTGCATGGTGGATCAAAATCTTAGAGTATTTTTCTGCATTTATAATTTGATTTTTGACACAATCTCCAACACCACAGGCTGAAATGCAGCCCCAAACCATGATCGAGCCTCTACCGTGTTTTACAGATGGCTATAGACACTCACTATTGTACCTCTCTCCTGACTTCCTTCTGACATACTGATGATGATTTGAACCAAAAATTTCAAATTTGGATTCATCACTCCATAAGACCTGCTGTCACCGATTGCCAGTCCAGTTCTTGTGTAATTTGGCATACCTCAGCCTTTTCTCCCTGTTTCCCTTCTTTAAGAATTGCTTCTTGACAGCCACCCTTCCACTTCTGATGAGGCTTCAGTGAACGGTAGATGGATCAACTGAACGGCCAGATGCATCTCTGAGGTCCTGCGTCAGGTCTTTGTTGGATTTTTCCCTGACTTTCAGATACCGTTCATCTGCTGTTGATAGTTTTTAGGCCTGTCACTTCTTCCTTTGTCCTCCAAGTGTCCAGTTTCTTCAGACTTTTTTAATGACACACTGCACTCCATGCCGAGATATGCCAAGTTTTCAGCTAATAGATCTTTGGGAATCACCTTGTTGGTGCAAAATACTATTTTATGCCTGTCAAACTGTGCTATCCTTGGCATTTTCCATAGATTTTACTAAAGAAACTGGAACAAGTTATGTGTTTTTGTCACAGGCTGCTAGTAACAAAGTACCTAAAGATGCTATTTAAAATTGGTTCTTTGCTAAGTTGTCTGTTATGTTAGTATGTTCAGTGTTAGGTGCCTTTTTTGTATGCATGAATGATTTAGAGGTCAGTGTTAAGGACAATGTACAAGGACTGGACTGAAAATGAGTGGACAAAACAGCCAATGTCCAAAGAAAAACTCTGAAAGACCTTCAGAAAGACTGGAGAACTATTGCTCAAGACAACTAAAAATTACAAGAAAGTCTGACTCCTTGGAAGCAAAATATAAAAAAAGGAGGGGTGACTCAAGACTTGTGCACAGCATTGAATTGATGGAGCAGCAGGTCCAGTAGCTCGGACTGGAGCAGGAGCAATTGTTACAGACCTCACAAAGATTCAGTCATCATTCTTGAAACTCAAGATGGCGCAGGAATGGACCTGAATCAAGAAATGGCACTCCTTGTTATTTATTTATTTATTTATTTTACTTTTTAAAGCTATATAATTTAGCAGCTTAAAATTTAATTTCAATAAACACTGTAAGGAAAACGTGTCCCTCTGTTCGGACCTTATATTTAATCAAAAATAGTACAAAGAAGATGTCAACATGCCAGATGTTGACACTGAGAAATGTTAGTGGGTCAGGAAAAGTTGGGGGGGGGGGGAAAAACCTGGTAGAGCATCTCTCAGCTAATGAGGTTAATTAGTAACATGACTGGGTATGAAAACAGTGCTCAGGAGAGGCTAAGTCTTTCAAGAGTTAAGCTGCGGATGAAATTTGATAAACAAATCAAACCCTTAGTGTGTAAAAGAAGAGTCAAAGAAACACAGTATTAAACATGCTCCTGACTCAACTTTTTTGAAAGGTGTTGCTGGCCCAAAAAAATCCAAATGAGTAATTTTTCAAAAATCATTAAAATTTCTTAGTTTCAAGATTTGATGTGATGTCTTTGCGCTATTAAGAATTAAACATAGGCATAAAATGATTTGCAAATCATTGCATTCTGTTTTGAATTTACGCTTTAAATAGCCTCCCAACTTTTTTGGAAACCTATTTGTAGAAAAAAACAGGAAACAGTTAGCTGTCTTCTATGTCACTTACAGACAAGTTTGACAACAGAAGTGTAATATCACGGTCTAAAGCCTGGCAAGTCGGGCTTAGATGCCCATTTCTGTCAGTCTTTTTTTCCAGTCTACTAACACAACATGACAGTGAAATGAAAATCTAGGACTTTCTGTTGGATTTATATAACATTTTCCTGGTTGTTTTCATGATGTGAGGGAGGAGATGAGCAGTGGTACTGACAGTAAAAAGATTTTGGAGTGAAGGGAAAGAAGAAAAAGATAAAAACCTTTGGGAGGGTTGAAGGGATGGTTAAAGATTTAATTAATTTTTGATTGGTATTAAGATCAAACTGACTTTGTAGAATGTCATTAAAAATATATAATACAGAGAGACTGAACCAAATTGGTAAAGTTAAGGTGAAAATTCGCTTTGTGTTTGCCATAACCACCTGTCCTTTTCACATTTGATGTTGATATTGGATTTTAATGTTTAAAAAAACAGATTTGGAGATTTTATGAGCAAGTCATTTCTAACCAGTGCCAACAGCTTTGAGAAATTCTGCATAAAAAAATATAGCTTTACCAAAAAATGCCTTCCCAAACACCTCAGTGGCAAAATAGGTGAATTTTACACTCCAGTGGAGAAGGATAATGGCATGCTGCAGTAACTTTGTATAACCATTTTACCACAGCCAGACTTGTCAGTCTGCCCTTCACACAGCTAATGCAGCATGATGCTGGCTCTGGAGTGAATATAATGCAGCCACAAGTTAATGCTTTATGCAGAGAGAAGGACATTTGTCCAGGTTTAGAAGTGTCACAGAAAAGCCATCTTATAAAAAAGTCACAAAGGTGGGCAGGAGCCTCCAGAAACTAGACTGCACCACAATTTCCTTTTCAGGTGAGTCAGATTTGTCACACTTAAACATCAAAAGGTAATTATAGGTGTGACTCACAACCATGTACGTTCTGCTATAGACTACTGACAGAGAAGAGTCAGGCAAAACAAGCTGAAATGTCTCTTTTGGCCTGTTTGGAAGATTTGAAACAACATGATGACTCTTGTCATTTGTAATGGCTTACTGGTTGTTTATAACCCTCAATGATCTACAGTGTGGAGAGGTAGAAGGAAAAAAGAAATGGGATTCTTAACCTGCTCAATTATTTGTACCAACAACCTTAATTCTTTTTTAGGCTGCTACTGAACCCAGGCTGACTGAGTGAATACAGGTGTGGTTGTGACTAAGCTTGAGGCAAGCTTAAGCCTTTTTTTTTTTTTTTTTTAAATAAATGCAAATAAGTAGAAGGTCACACTGAATGAAATCACAGTAATGGTAATAAACAAATAGCATCCCTCCAATTAATCTGTCCAAGCTTGTTTATATGCAGTTTCCTGTATACCTGACATTCTTAGGTTTGTGATCCCACAGGGTATTACATGGCATTTCTGCAAGCTGAGGAATTTACATATTTTCAGAGGAAACCTATGAATAATGTTTTAGCCGATTACCCTGCTGGAGCCTGTTTGCTGAACATCATAAAATCGTGAAATGGATCGCGTATCTGTCTGTCTCTGTAATTTGAATGCTTTCTGTGGTCATACGGCTTTAAAATGGAGGATTTCTGCTGATATGACTGGCTCTGCTTTCCTTGTTCCAGGAATGAACTGTGACATGGCTACATATATATTGTGCAACCAAGTATTATTACAGTAGGTGTGACTGCATGTGAACTGCACAAAAATGTTCTCCACAGCAGGGTATCCTGGTAATAAGAGCAGAAAGCAAAAATTAATGCTAACTAGCTTAGCATTATTCAGAAAATTGGCTTAAAACAGATGAAGCACAAAATAACACACAGGTGCGCTCACCTGGACATCTTCACACAGCCATCTGTCACATGACTATCTGTGCCAACATTTCTCTGCTGTTTTCTGTCGACACAGCGGCTTTCTTGCCTTCACTGTCTGGACCCCACAGGCAAGATTGTCCAGTCTGGTTCACACACTTATGTATTTTACATGTGTTTTCTCCAGAAAAACAGACACTCCTGAACAAGTCATATGATTGAAAAAGACACTGTTGATTTTCAGTAACACAGCAGCTCCATATTTTACTGTTATTTTAGTGTTTTACTCAGAAAAAAACATGCTGATTGCAGAAATTTGCTGCACTCACTACTTTACTCACTTTACTGACTCACTTTATTAGGTACATCTTGCTAGTACCTGGTTGGACACCCTTTTGCTTGCAGAGCAATTTTTAATGGCATTGGTTCAACAAGGTGCTGGAAACATTCCTTAGAGATCTTGGTCCATACTGACATGACAGCATCACACAGTTGCTGCAGATTTGTCGGCTGCACATGCATGATGTGAATCTCCCGTTCCACCACACCATAAAGGTGCTCTATTGAATTGAGATCTGGTGACTGTGGAGGCCGTTTGAGTGCAGTGAACTCACTGTCATGTTCAGGAAACCAGTTTGAGATGATTTGAGCTTTGTGACATGGTGTGTTATCCTGCTGGAAGCAGTGTGGTCACTGTGGTCATAAAGGGATGGATATGGTCAGCAGCCATACTCTGGTATGCTGTGGAGTTTAAACGATGCTCAGTTGGTACTAAGGGGCCCAAAGTGTGCCAAGAAAATAAATATCCTCCACACCATTACACCACCACCAGCCTGAATTGTTGATACAAGGCGGGATGGATCCATGCTTTCATGTTGTTTTTGCCAAATTCTGACCCTGCCATCTGAATGTCACAGCAAAAATCGAGACTCAACAGACCAGGCAACGTTTTTCCAATCTTCTGTTGTCCAACTTTGGTGAGCCCATATGAATTGTAGCCTCAGTTTCCTGTTCTTAGCTGACAGGAGTGGCGCCCAGTGTGATCTTCTGCTGCTGTAGCCCATCTGCTTCAAGGTTCGACGTGTTGTGCATTCAGAGACACTCTTCTACCTTGGTTGTAATGAGTGGTTATTAGTTACTGCTGCCTTCCTATCAGCTGGAAACAGTCCACCATTCTCCTCTGACCTCTGGTATCAACAAGGCATTTTCATACAGAGAACTGCTGCTTAATGGATATTTTCTCTTGCCCTTGTGCCTTGTGATGTGATTGGCTGATTAGATATATGTGTTAACGAGCAGCTGAACCTGTGTACCCCAAAGTTGCCGGTAACTGTATTTGGACAATGTGGCCTACGGCATTATAAGTGCCACATTATGCTAACGAAAGGTTCAAACTAGGTAAAATAAGGCTAACCGCTTTCATCTTTCACTCTGAAACATTTCTCTTTTTTAATTTGCTGTTGTTGATGCCTTATTGTTTGATCAATGAAATAATCAACATTTATACCAAGCTAAACCTCTGGATGTTGCAACATTTTTGCGGTGAGCTGAAAATGTTTAATAATTAAAGAGACCGTTGAGCCCCAAATCAAATATAAATGTTTTTCCTCTGGCCTGCAGAGCCAAAGTTGCAAAGTTTTGAAGATATCTGCTGTAGAAAGGTCTGCCTTCTCTTGAATGTAGAGGAACAAAATTGCCACTTGCCTGGTGGTGCTTAAAGTGCCAAAAAAATACCTACGAAAAACTCAACATGTCTCCTTCCAGAAGTCAGGGCTTACTTCACAGGCCTTGTTGTGAGCACCTGCCAACTGCATCACTCTGCAAAGGGAAGTGTGCATCTACCACCAATGAGAGACTGGTGCTCATGACAGTGTGACAGGATGTAAACATTAATGCCCCCCCCTTGACTTTGTTAGAAAAAAATAGTCCCTGCATGAAACTGCAAGCCTTGCTATGAGTAAAGTAATGTAAGGAGACATTCTGAGCTTTTCAAATGTATTTCTTTAGTCCTTTGACCACCAAAAGGCAAACACACTTAGTTCCTTTATATTTAAGAGAAAGAAGACATTTCTACCAGAGGCATCTACAAAACCGGGAGACTCGCACCAAAAAAAATCCGGAGTGAAAATATGCTTTATTTTTTTTGGGTTGGGCTGTCCCTTTAACCACAATAATGTATTCTAAAATCTCAGAAAATGGTTATGATTGCTATGAAGCTATATTGTAACCTGAGAATTGTCTTGTGTTCCTTTTGAAGCAGTACTGACTCTGCAGTGACTTACTGGCACCTAGTGTTGGACGGCAGTATTGTAAATATCTGGCTGTTTTACATGAACCACAGATAAAAATACCATCACTTTTATAGATATATTTGCATAAGTTTAAACATGTAGGAGGTTTTAAGCAAACAAACGGCTGCTAAAAGGCCTACGTTCTTGCAGTGCATTTATCACTTTTTGTAATATTCTGTTACTTTATAGCTCTTACTGTGATCAATAAAGCATCTACACCTACTTACTGGTGGTCAGAGGTTAGCCACAGACCAGTGCCACTGGTTTACTGATATACTAAACAAAACTTTTTGTTTAGTACAGTATTTAGGCAGTATTTTGACTGATTTAGATGCCCCATTCCTTCCACTTCCTGTAATCTTGTAGTGCTTTTTTTCCTAGTGTGAAAATGTGTCATCACTTTCCTTTGATATTTAACCCCAGCCAGTTTGCTAAATTGATGGTATTATTGGGACATTAGTGGGTGAATGACACAAAAACGGCTGCTTTTTGTAAACAGCATTAAAAGCCTTGCTGTGCAGCATGGTACGTTTTCTATTTCTGTGTTGGTTCATTATCATTGACGAAAGATTCCATATTTATATATATTTATATGTATGAAAAAAAAAATGCCTGCAGAGAAAGACAGCGAAAGGAGGCCAGAGACAAAAGATGATAGTGGGATAAAAGGATGAGGGGGTGAGGGAGGAAGGGAGGTGGTAAGTGATGGTGGTGCCAGTAGTGGTGGTGGGGGCTGTATGTACACGACCAGAGTTAGCATGAGACAGAGAAAAAGAGGGAGGGGGAGAGAGAGGGAAAGAGATGGGATTTTTGAGAATTTATGTGGTTGTTTTGTATTAAAACCTGTTAGACACATCATAGCGAAGAAGAGTGATGCTCAGGAATTAGCTCCAGTACAACTCGCTGAAGGAAATTTACTTTTTAATGCCTGGAAACTGCATCAGGACAGCCTTCGGTGAACTGGATGTACAACTAACAACTGCTTCCTTTCCCTTCTTCTTCACTTTTCTGTCTTCTTCCTCTCTATCTCGCTCCAACATGTTCTTCTTCCAGCTCGTCATCATGTCCGGCACAGTGTTGTTGGCCTACTACATGGAGTGCACAGACCTGTTCAGCGTGCATGTGCAGGGTTTCTTCTGTAATGATGCTGACCTGATGAAGCCGTACCCTGGCACGGAGGAGTCCAGCTTCATCCCTCCTCTCATCCTGTACTGCGTGGTGGCTGCTGCTCCCACAGCTATAGTAAGTAAAACCCATTTTTATTTCACAGCAGTGTTTAAAACCAGGTCTTCTCTGTGGATTGCTCAAATTGTTTTATGATTTTTGCCACATGCTGGCGTGTAAAAAGCTCTCATTAGATGCAGCTTGGGCTTGTTTATTGAAGTGTCTCTCCATCTCGGACTTTTTTTTTTTTTTTAAACAGCAGCCATTGCGTGCTGCTTAAGCTTTTACCATTTGAATCCTTCCCATCCTTTGTTTGAGGATGAATGAAATAATCATTACTCCACTAACCGGCCTAGTATATGCGGACTAATTCAGAAGTTGACATATGCTGTAATTTAGCATAACATGGCCCAGCATTTTTAAGTACAACTGAGCTGCAAATAATATACCTAACATCAGATATCCGTCAATCAGCTTTCCATCTGTACCCTACAGCAGCTGTCTACTTATCTCTGGTAAAATATGGAAATATATGCAAAAGAATGTCATGGCAAGCAGTGTATGACTGCAGGCTATACTCTTTCCATATCTTTTTATGGGTCAGCTAATAATAAGTTGTCCCTGATTTCTCTGTATGTAGAATCTCTTCGACTTGTTTGTCTTATTCTGCAAAATGCAAACCGTCCTGCTAAATGTAGCAGTAAAATGTGAGCCCGTGCTGTGCAGGGAGCAGCGCATGCTATCTACATCTGAGGAGCAAATGGGTTCTTTTTTTTTTTGTTTGTTTTTTTTTTTGCGTGGACTGTCGTGTGATTTGGTGGTGCACTAGTTAGCACTGTTGCCTCACACCAAGACTGTTCCTGGTTCGAACCTCATGGTCGACTGCGGACTTTCTGTGTGGGGCCTGCATGGGTTCTCTCCGGCTACTCTGGACTAAGACGCGTGTTAGGTTAATTGGTGATTCTCAATTGGTTGTAGGTGTGAATGTGAGCATGAATGACTGTCTCTGTGTTGGCACTGTATTAGACTTGTCCAGGGTGTACCCTGCCTCCAGCCCAGTGATGTCTTGTTACGAGGTTGAACTGGCAATAAAATGACATCATTATAGAACATCACAGTTCTATAAAAGTTCAACCTTGATGATATGTATGTAGTACACTACAACAAATGGTCTTCTCATGGAAGACATCCCGGGAATTTTATTCACTCACATGACTTCACTAGTTTTGCAGCCATTTTAAAGAGGGCCTTTTGTGCTCATTTCCAATGCCTAATAATGGCATTAGGTCCTTATGGCAGGTGAGGCACACATGAGTAATCAATACCATTGATCATAGTTAGCCATATCAGTGAGCCAGCTTAAGAGTGGCAGGGCTCTGATGCAACCAAGGCATTAATGTTACAGCAGTGTTACTGCCCCAGCATTTCAAAATTTCCAGTTGAAATCATTCTCTGAAAATAATGCTGTACTTGTTTTTAAGCTGGCTTGTGGACACGTACTGTGCATGCACTGCTGATTTGAATGCCTCAAATGGGAGTTGCGACTTTGAGCCACCAGGTGTCAGCTTTGCTCCATGCTTGTTAATTTCAGCCCATTTACACCAGGCGCCATCTGTCTCTAAGCCCTTGGGTCAGCTCATTATTAAACCCATGTCAAATATTTTCTGAACACCTCCTGAAGCGTGTTTGCATTTGCTTGTTTGATATTAAAATGTTTTTTTTTCTTTTAAATGGGCCATATGTGAAGGAAAAAATAAGTTAATCTCAGAATACAGGGAAAGTTTGGTTTTAAGTAGCTGCCACCTGAAGGTCACACTGGCCACATTTTAAATTTGATATTAACTAAGAGATATTTGCTTTCATTTACAGCAATGATTTTTTAAAATGTAATTCAGTCAATCATGTATATAAAAATGTATCATGTATACATTGATAGCAGCTGTTTTACTACCATTTGTTAGTTTTCAATACCAAAATAGTTCACCAGCATTGAAGATTGTATAGATGCCAGCTGAGATCTTGGATCTTGCTAAACCAGCAAGAATCAGGGGATTGGCTGGTGAGGTGGTGCTATGATACTACAATATACTATACTACAGTATAATCACTTCTTTTTCTGTAGGAAAATTAGTTTGCATGTAATCATCTCTTTTTGTGCCCGTGTCTTCTGATTTTATAAAGAGACCATTTTAAAGAGCATAAACAAGATCATAGATCAGCTTTACTGTCCAGTCAGCATCGACTTTCCAATTTTTTTTGCACTTGGGTTATTGTTTTATTTACTGTACTAATGCTGTTACTTAGTGTTTGAAAAACCTACTTCACACGTTACATGTTCTCTTGATTGTAATCTAAACCTTGCTGCCTGAATAAAGGAAACATTTTAGCAGTGTAACACGTCCTGTCTCTACATCGCAGGTATCCTTTTCTGTTACACTTTCAAGAGGCACCTAATCATGGATGATTGTTACACCAGTCTGAAGACAACCCCCC
>VUQI01062177.1:22562-42581 GCA_015106735.1 Paratilapia polleni
TCTAAAAATTTTTGAAAAAAAAAAAAAAAAAAAAAAGTCCTATCATAGGACCTCTTCCTCCTTTTCCCTTCTGGCTTCTCTATGGTTATTAACCTGCCAGCATGTGCACACCTC
Organism: Paratilapia polleni; assembly: GCA_015106735.1. Taxonomy (NCBI): domain Eukaryota; kingdom Metazoa; phylum Chordata; class Actinopteri; order Cichliformes; family Cichlidae; genus Paratilapia; species Paratilapia polleni. The sequence goes on from VUQI01062177.1 coordinate 22,677, forward strand.
CGGAGGTGAGGAGGAGATGCTGTGTGTTGCTAACTGCGATCACAACGCTGTGTGTGTGTGTAGGGTGTAATTATGTTTGCCACAAAGGTTTCAGCGGTTGTATCATTTTATTTATTAATTTATAATAATATTTTGGGAGTTAAAATAGACTCAGTACTGAAGAGAAAACATCCAACCCTGTTGGAGAAATATTTGGGTCTATGAGTGAAGTTTTAGCAGTTTTTCAAAATAAAAGTCCTTCTCATGTTTTCTGGTTTTTATTTTTTTTTATTTGGGGTGACAAATACAAGTGTAAGTATTTAGGGGGAGGCATGACCTCTGCCCTGTTTGAAATCTATGCCTTTGCTCTGTGGGCTCCTTTTTCTTTTTGCATATTCACCATTTTATCATTACATTCTCTAGCTCATCCTCTTTTATTTTTTGTGCGTGCGCGTGTGCGTGTGTGTGTGTGCGTGTGTGTGTGTGTGTGTGTGTGTGTGTATAGATTTTCATCGGAGAGGTGTCCATGTATGTGATGAAATCAACGAGGGAAGCTCTGTTGGCTCAGGAGAAAACAATAGTGACAGGAGACTGTTGTTACCTCAACCCCCTTATCCGCCGCATCATACGCTTCATAGGTAAGAACCTTGTCATGCAATGTACTCTAAACTGCCCTAAGGCCGCTTGTGCTAACAGTACCAGGCAGTGACTGACAACTACCTTGGGTTGCATGTAAAGTCCCACCAGTATTTGCCTGGTGCATCACCTCAGTCCAGCAGTAAACTGAAAGACTGGAAAACTATGGATCACTGATCTGATTGAAATGATTTCATTCAGTTCTGTACAAAGACTCAACAACTGTGTAGAGTAAGGGATCAGATTACTATTAAAAAACACATTAGTATGCAATTCTGTGATCCCATCACATCAAGGTGCTGCTTGTGACTTGTTTTGTATAATTCAATACAAAACTGTATAAGCAGTGTTTATTAATTTAATAGCTCAGTAAACCTTGCATCTGCAACATCAGTCAGCTTTTAACCTTGCAGCAACATGCTGTATATCACAAGTAAACTGAATGTTGGTGCTGTCACTCACCTGTGAGGGGAGCTCCAGTGCAGAAAGCTAGAGATTTAGAGACCCTGATGATTCACACCTTGAAGGTTTCTTTGTTCTTGTTCTAGATTTCTCTGTCATAATGCAAAACAAACTTTTAAAAATTCAAATTTATCCTACATTGGATAGCGCTCAACAAACATGGTCATCAAGCAACAAAGGTTCCCATGACCCGTGAATGACATCATGTGTGTCCGGGACCAGGGAAAATCATCGTTGTGTCTGAGTCACATTGAACTCATTGCGACGACATGCAGAAACTTGAAAAAACTGGCATGGCAGCTAAAAGATAAATTTTCTGTTGTTGCAGAGAAATAGGGTCATGTTGTAGGCACGCATGTCACAAAGACGCCAGTATTGGTTGCCCTTTAAAGCCTCTGAAAACTTGAAGCAATAACTTCAAATAATGACGACTGCTAAACTCACTGGGCACTCAACTGATGTTACGTGTCAAAGATACGTGACATCAGCTTTTTTCAGCAGAGCCCTGCCCATTATAAACCGGTGACAAAACGCCAGACAAAAAACGGGGATGCAGGAAGCTCTCGTGTAAATAATATTTATGGAGAAGCCATTACTTATAGTTAGAGCCTGACAAACTAGCATTTAGACTATTCTCTTAAATGCACCAAATGCTGCTCTTAGCGACATTTAATTTCTTTTATATGGTAAGCTAACAGCTGAGTAGCTCTTAGAAAAACATACTAAATTGGCACATTCGTGGATATCAAGAAAGGAATATTATGGTTTCATATAGGGAACTGGCTTAGATCATGACTAAGCTGATTCCATCAGTGTTGACTGTTGATTTAAGTAAGGCTGATATTTCTATATACAGTAAACTGGCCTGACTGAACAGATTTCAGTAATTCTTTAGTGAGGGGGCCAATTGGGATCAAGTCCAGCTGTAATGCTTTTACTGCAGCTTTTCTAAAACTGAAGCAGCCGCTGAAACAAAATTGAATCTAATCAACTCCATCAAACATATTACCATCATATCCTACATGTGCTACATGTAATATATTGAAATTGTTGTTGAATAAGGTTTCTTTAAAAAACAAGGACAAGTCACTTGTGCCGCTTTCCTGTAAAATCTCAGAAGACATATAGCTGTCTTTTGACCTTTGAATATTAATTATTTTATAACAAAGCTCTACCACAACTGGGCAGATTGACAGACTCTGTTCCAGTAGATAAAGTCTGCTGGACTTTCCTGTCATAATCTAAAAATACATTTATTTATTCATTTAAATAAAAAAAAAAATGCCTTCAGTTTATAAAACTCATGAAAAATTCATTTGTCAATTCACCTAATTTATATTTCTGTCTGTTCCTAAACAGTCTGTTGAATTTGTGAGATCATTAAGGGTTTTCATTTCCTGCTCACTTGCTCCCTCCCATCTGCTCTTCTCTCACCGTAATCCACCCCCCCGTTTCCCTCGATGCCCTTCACACAATCATGTCCCCGTGCCCCTCACAACCTCTCTCTGCGACTCCCGCACCTCCCCCCTTGCCTGGATGACAATACAAAGCACAGTAATTTCATGGCTAAGCAGGCTAGATAATCAGTAGTAATATTTCACAGCAAAAGGAATGCAGACACAGACACTGGTCAGGGTTGGTGGGCTAAAAGTGTCAGTGCCATCATTCATATTAAATGCTGTTTTCTTTTTAACGTGTCTGTATGCGTTTCCCTTCCTGCTGTCCATTTTTCTCACCTTCCATTTCAACATTAGTTAACTTCCCTTCCCTTGTTTCTACTTTGGGGGTTTGGGTGGTCTGTCTGACTCACACACACACATGATAGTAAGGAGTTCATGTGGTAACACTGGGAGCTAGATAATGACAGTCCAATTAAACACCCATGGTGTAAGGTGAAAACATACATAAAGCTTTTTGTGTTTGTGATTGTTTCGTTGCTCCGTGTTTGTCGGTTTTCACACACTCTGCTCTCCTCCCTATCTGTGTGTCCGTGTGCCGCAGGTGTGTTTGCATTCGGTCTGTTTGCCACAGACATCTTCGTCAATGCAGGCCAGGTGGTGACTGGAGGTCTCTCGCCCTACTTTCTGTCTGTTTGCAAGCCCAACTACACTGGGACGGAGTGTCGCTTTAATCACCAGTTTATTGTCAATGGCAACATCTGCACCGGGAACCAAGTGGTGGTGGAGAAGGCTCGGCGGTCGTTCCCATCTAAGGACGCTTCGCTGAGTGTTTACTCTGCTGTTTACCTGACGGTGAGAGGAACGTACTAAGCCTTATAATAAATTTCGAAGACAAAAACAGGCTTAGACTTTGAAAAGGATTTTTACAAAACATGTATGTAATGTAAAAATATAGTAGATGTATATAAATATAGTTTAATTACAGAACATGGGATTTCTTTTAAGACTTATGCAACATTAGACACCTGAACAGTGAAATACCAGTTGAACAGAAGTGAGGACATTTGCAAGAGTGAAACAGATCTGCTGCTAACTGTTTAGATATTGAACTAGTTAAAAGTATATAATGCCCACTTTATTTCATATTAATTTCCTTTCAGCCTCCCTTTGTAGCACATACGAACACTCACGTTTGTGTTTATTTCTCTTACTTTAAATCAGAGCCACCCAATAATGTGTAGACGAAACAAAATTCTCCAGAGTTTCAACCTGAGCACAGTTAATTAAAAGCAATGTTAAATCAATGTTATTTATGTAGGATAGTATGTAATTAGTTTACTCCTCTGTGGGGAGAAAAACCCAAACAGAATATATATGTTTTTGGTTGGTCTGCTTAAAATTGTACTGCACACCTTATGTGGAGTTAAAAACGAGTGAGTAAGAAGGAATATTTGTTATAAAGAGGTGCAACATAGTGCCTTTGGTTCTTTGATGGAGGAATTGGCAAGAAGGGACTTCATACTTTTTGAAATTGTGGTGAGGAATACTTTATACTAGCCTAGCGACAGTTTAGGCATTTTTAGAAAATTGGCTGGAGGTAGCATGGAAAATTACTTTTCGAAGGGATAATTGAAGAGCAGCTGTTTGACATCTGAGTGACAGAGTGAGAGCCACGTGTCTGAAAAAGAGAGTAGAAGTGCAGATTTTATCAGCAGAAGGAGGAGGAATACAAAAACTGATTGTTGATTAAAAAATGAATTTGAGGTAGTGAAGTAGGTGAAAGTTTTAAGAGGTGAGATTATATGTAGATAGACCTTTTGTTTTTAAACGCTGACAGTCCTCTCACTTTCACTCACCTTTAGTAGGTTCTCTTTTTGGGTTCAATCTTTCATTCTCTGTGGAGAAAAAAAAGACCTTTTTGTTTTGCAGAAGTGTTTCACACCTATGATGTAACTTTTTCACATTCCTCCTCAACTGTTTTGCTATGCTATGGGGGCTCTCTGATGTTTTGAAATGATAAAAAATTTGACTGCATTTCTGTGGGAAGACCTCCTGTTGCTCTACATGTGACCTCTGTTCCTAATCTACCTACAGAGAAGAGCAGGCACCCTTTTTTTAAAAATATGTTTTGGACAGAGAACTGTCTAATCTTTCCACTGTTCTCCCTCTAGATGTACATCACCAGCACCATCAAGACAAAGTCCAGCCGCTTGGCCAAGCCTGTGCTCTGTTTGGGCACGCTCTGCTCCGCCTTCCTCACCGGCCTCAACAGAGTTTCGGAGTATCGAAACCACTGTTCAGATGTAGTGGCTGGGTTTATACTGGGATCAGCTGTTGCACTGTTTCTGGTGAGGAATACTGGAACTTGCATTAAGTTTGGAGTGGCAGTGAAGAAGGGAAAGAGAGAAAGAAAAGAGAGGGTGATTATTCTGAGGTCCATTCTGGTCATGAGCTATTTTCAAATTATAATATTAATTTTGAGCTTCATTTTGGAACAAATCCAGACTAGTAATTACATGATTAATTCAGGCTGAAGCTTACCAAAGCCTGTAACATGGGTTTGGTTCCATTTCAGTGTCAACCATGATAGAAATTTGTCCCTTAAAATTCTTATACATGGCAGATTTTATTATATCTATATAATTTCAATGGTGTTACAAGTGTCTGAGAGGGCACCAAGTATATAAAAGTGAAAACAAGATGAAGAATGATTTATACTGGGCTTGATGACGGTTTGGATACGTGTATTTTAGACTAGAGTGATCAAGTTAAGAATACGTTAGCTGATTGTGGGGTATTGGAGAAGAAGAAGAGAAGAAAGAAGTCAAAATACTGGATTTGCACCCAGATTTAAACTGAGATCGGTAAGCAGAAGGACAAAACACTACTTTTAATTCATTCAGAGATGATGGAGGTAATTAATGATCTGATTAATTCAGATTCTGTACTCCAGAGGTAAGGGATCCTGGTATATACCTTAGTAAAATAACTGCAGTGGTTTGTCTTTCCAAGTAAGATGGTAGTTTCTCTGAGCTGCCATCCGTGGTATAAAGTCAACATCACTCTAATACGGGGTGTAGTCAAACAGGCTGGCTTCCACTGAAAATTAATATGGTTTTGTCTGACTATTCATCAGATTTTATGCTGTGTTTAAATGCAGGGTGATGATTACAGCTTAAACTGCTCTAGTTGTTTTTGGCTGAATGGAAAAGCCCACTCAGGAGGAATGAAGGTGAAGGGACCCCCCACCCCACCCCAATCAAAAAAGATTTATTTAATTGCCTCAGAGGCTTCATTACTTCTAATTGCCACTGGCCCTGAGTGCCAATGCAGGAAGGAGTGTGAAAGAATATAAAGGGAGACACACGGAGGGGAGACTCATGGAAGAAGAAGTTAGGGGATTGTTATTTGTACACTGGCTGCTGTGAGGGGAATGTCAGACATTCTGTTACTGCTGTTGTCTCTGCACGGTATTAAAGTGCTAACGTTTAGTACGTTCAGTGTTTACCATGTTCCACAGTTTTAGCATAGTACAGTACAATAGAGCACTTCGCTCTCAGACTGCAGGCTTACTTGTGGTTCCTAGGGTATTTAAAAGTAGAATGGGAGGCAGAGCCTTCAGCTTTCAGGCCCCTCTCCTGTGGAACCAGCTCCCAGTCTGGATTTGGGAGACAGACACCCTCTCTACTTTTAAGATTAGTCTTAAAACTTTCCTTTTTGATAGAGTTTATAGTTAGGGCTGGATCAGGTGACCCTGAACCATCCCTTAGTTGCTGCAATAAGCCTAGGCTGCTGGGGGCTTCCCATGATACACTGAGCATTTCTTCTCAACTCACCTCGCTTCACTCTCCATGTGTTTATACACCATTTGCATTTAATCATTCGTTATTATTAACCTTGTCTCTCTCCCATAGTGTGCCTTTTGTCCTGTCTCCCTCTGCTCTCTTCTGTTTCTCCTCATCCCCAACCGGTCACGGCAGATCGCTGCCCCTCCCTGAGCCTGGTTCTGCCGGAGGTTTCTTTCTGTTAAAAGGGAGTTCTTCCTTCCCACTGTCGCCAAGTGCGTGCTCATAGGGGGTCGTCTGACTGTTGGGGTTTTCTGTCTAAATATTGAAGGGTCTTTACCCTAAAATATAAAGCGCCTTGAGGCGACTGTTGTAGTGATTTGGCGCTATATAAATAAAATTGAATTGAACTGAAGTGAATACATTAGCATGCAAAAATTGCTAATTAGAACTAAATATCAAGTAGAGCAGAGTTGTGAGAATGTCAAAACTTTTATTTGGTCATGACTCAAAAAACTTGCACTGAAGTGAGTGGCAGTGGAGTTGTGTGCTTTACTCAATTGTTAGAAGGGAGCGAGCTACTATGCAGACTTTGTAAAAGGTGACATTTAGCAACTTCAGGTGAAGATGGATCTTGGTCTTTCAGTCAGATAATTCCTGCTGTTGTTTGATATTTTGTTGTGGCACCAGTAAGGTGCATCTTGTTCTTGGTGCATGAGGAGGTAGACCCACTGCACCTCTCTAATAAGTGATACAAGCTTTCAGTGATTGAACTATCAAAACTGATGTATATTGTATATTATGGCATTGATCTCCAGGGAAAGAAAGGAAGTCAGTCTGTTTGTGCAGGTTCTCAGTCATCCAGGTCATTGTAGTCTTAAGCGCCTTGAAGTTGAAAGCAACTGGACTTCATTTTTTTTGATTATTGACGACGTTTCACACCAAAGCCTTTCGGATGAGGGGTGAAATGTCTTCAAGATCCTTAAAGAAAAAACAAGGCCAGTTGCCTTCAGCTTAAGTGCTTAAGACAAAGGAAATCACTCATTACCTGAATGAACATCATTTCCAGTTTTTTATCAGCACACTATAAACTGAGGATAACTATATTCCTCTGCAGAAGGACCTTATAGTTACAATGAAGCTTATCAAGCTCTTTTCATATGACAACTGAGGTGGGTTGGTGGACTGCTATCTTGCAGGAAATTAATTGATAAAGAGAGAGCAGAAAGCAGGTATAGTTTAAATCCCGGTGCTATCAGTGTTCACAGAGAGGAGATCTGAATGGACTCACCAAACAGCAAATGCCTTTGGTCTTTCACAAGATTTGTCGGCTGCCAGCAGATTGAGGGATCATTGTTAAGCACTTGGTTTTAGAATTGGCTTCAGGATGATGCTAGTAACATAAGATATAAAGCTGTCCACTTGATTCAAGGGAAGGCACATGCTGACTTGCTGAGTCCAATGGAAGCAAAATCCTCTGAAATTTGAAAGGGGTTCCAAATTAATTCACAGCATGTAGAAATGCCATATAAAAGGCATGCATGACTCATACTCAAGGTTGCAACCATTGTAAGCGGTAATGGTTGTATCTAATCTAGTAATGTAGTGCATTATTGTAATCAAATTATAGTTATAAATTAATAATATCACTTACCTTGTATAGGTTCTTCAATTATCTGCATAATAATCTGCATAATAACTAATAATCTAATCTAATAAGAAACTAATAATCAAACATACCTTTTCATGTGAAGCAAGTGCCAGAACTGAGAAATGGCAGCTTTTGAGGGTTGCAGACACAAACCACATTACTTTAATTTATTGCTTAAAAGGATGAGAATGTGACTGGATTGGGATAGAGATTTGTCCTGATATGGATTTATGTGAAGTTAAATGACAATTACGTGACAGTATATCTCAGGTGATGCTGCGAAGTTATCCAAAGTAATTGCACAAGTACCACCATAAACTACTTTCTACTGGGGGAAGTTAAAATAAGTAATACATTACTTTTTTGAGTACTGACCCCCAGTACTGCTTGCAACACAGTTGCACATTTAATTTGTCTATCAATTTTTTTTTTGTTGGGGAAAATCTGACTTTTTTTGTGAAAGCTCAAAAATGGTTTTTCAATTCAATGTTGCAGTGGTAATAATTGGATTCACTTTGCATTTACCTGAGACAATAGGTGACAGTTTGCATAATGCTGTCTGTGCATGAATGACAGGGCACGAAATGGAAAAACGCACGAGGCGCTTCAATTTAGAAGAAATGTATTTAAAACAGCCACATCAACATACAGTTTAGAATTGTTGTGATGTAAATGTAAAGAATTGTCAAGAAGGAGAGTTATTTGAGATTCACTGCCCATGAACATCCACAAACAAGAAAACCTTGAGCTTCCTTCAGCAGTGAATCGCCCTGCTTCATTTTCTCCTTTGCTGCTGCCTGAGGGCATGGTTGGTGTCTGGTGGGGTGGGATCTCCCTCGGGCTGCCTTCTTTGATTAACTAGTCTGTGGAGGAGTTAACAAAAACTGCAACCTTGCTGGGGTCTCTGCTGTCAAAAAAGTCTGAGTAGTGGACAAAAAAAAAGAAAAAAGAAAAATGCAATTACCTGTAATTTATAGACTTACAAATGAAGAAACATAGCATCTGTTTTCTGTGCCTGCTAGGCCACAAAGATGAGCACCTTAGGGCATTTCCAGTGGCTAAATGAAATGATAGCCGACTTCTAGAGACTCATACAATGTTTGATTGCTCTTTTTACACCCATATAAACTTTATATTACTGCAGTAAATGTTCTGATGTGGAAAATATAGCCACATCACTCCAAAAAAATGCCAGCCAGAGAATTTCTTTTTAACTTAGGGAAAAAAAAAGCCCTTGTAACATTTGTCCCTAAAAATGATTGAGAAAGGAAACAGCTGGCTCTCAGTCTGCCTTTCAAAGCTGAAAGCGAGCAGGATGTTAGTTTTCTGCAACGTTTGTAGGTACATGACATTGTACGGGGGAGGGCACTGTAAGATCAAACCAGCAATCCTGACGATGCAAACAAATAACACAACCAAAAGGGAGACAGCCTGCTGCAGAATGCCCTTTGATCAGCAGACTCGCACTGGGCTTCAGACCTCCATTAGCTCTTTTATCAGAAAAATGCACCAGATGTGACCCTGGATTCCTTTTGGAATTTAAAACACAGACTAATTGTTAGAACAGCACCATGTAAGGAGGTCCCCAGGAACCTGTACCTTCAAACTGCATCACAGCTCATGCCTCCAAACAAAATGACTAAGGTCAATCAAGTTCCTCGTGACAGGTCCCCACTAACTAAGATTTATAATGTGGAGACACATCAAAATAAACTGCATAATGTCCCCTTGAACAAAACTAGTTTTTGGGCTCTCATCCAGTAGTTCAGTCCAGCCTTAAGGATTCAAATGACATTCATGAACAGAAAGATGTGTTTTCCTGTCCCTGAAACTTCGGTGCATTTTGGGAACAAATGTTATTTGGAGGGGGGTTCTCTCTCTTTCACACTCTCTCTCACTCACACACACACACACACTTGGTATAGAGTGCAGGGAGAAAAAAAAAAAACAATTAATGAGGACTAAAAGACTTTCATAATCCTGAAGACCTGTACATCAACCTTTCCCAATGAGCCATATCGATTAACCAATTAAACTCTTAAAATCATTAAAACAATACACTCTCTCTGTATGTGCTATATAGTCAAAATCATAATGACCAAAATCAGATGAACTGACCTTCCCTTGACATTTGGATAATTGAGTGAAATGTCTCAACAGCTGTTGTTTTGGATTAACATAAAATTTATTACATATATTCATATCCCTTCAGATGAATTGTAAACACTTCATCTTAAAGTCAAAATTTCAGTTTGCCCATTTATTTGCAAAACTTCAATCAATCAATCAATCAACTATACCTCCTCAAAATTAGTCATCATTAGTATACTAACAACAATAATGCTAACATTAACCTCAAAGCACCACTGTGCTGATGTACAGCCTCACCAAGATGTGAGCATGGCTGTAACATCATGTCACAGTATGAAGTCTCTTCACTTGGTTTATATAGTTTAAACTACTTTGTATGAGTTTATAAACTCAAGCTTATAATGTGTGTATGATTTGCTGTGCAGTGTCAGCCTGTCTCGCTGTTAATGTTAAACTGTCCTCGTGCTTTGCAGGGTATATGTGTGGTAAATAACTTCAAAGGTGTCCACAGTGCAGCAGCGAAACAGAAGACTGAGGACTACCGCGGTCTGCCTCTGATGACTTTCCCCCGTGTAGAGAGCCCACTGGAGACCCTCAGCGCACAGGTAGCTAAAAACACTTAACCTGGAATCCCATAAACTTTAATCTCTTTGATGCGCTTTATCTTTCTTCATTAATTGGCAGCACTCCCTCAAGGCCTACAGCTGAAAGCAAATTCCCCCTTCAGATAAGGAATTTTGTGCAATGGAATTTGATTTGTACTGGAAGTTGGTGTCATTGTAATTTATTGCTATGTACTTTTTCATGCCCTTCTTTTCAGAAGGTCCTAGTAAGCATAAATCCAAGTTTCTGTTATCAGTCAGATATTTGGTTAAAAATGTATGCTTCCTTTCTTTCTTTCTTTCTTTCTTTCTTTCTTTCTTTCTTTCTTTCTTTCTTTCTTTCTTTCTTCATTCCTTCCTTTCTTTCTTTCTTTCTTTCTTTCTCTCTTTCTTCACAAAGCAATGACACATGGCAGGCTTGGCATTTGCACTTCACCCCTGTCCTCCTAACCAAATGCACAGAAACTTAACACAGAGCACTCTTGGCACCAGCTGACACGTGACTTTCCTCTACCTTTTCATTTCCGTGCCTTTTCCCTCTCCTGTTTCCATTCACTTCATTTCTTTCCTTGTCTTTCTCTATCCTCGTACCTCTTTTTTTCCATACTCCCTCCAACATCCATTTTCAGAACCACTCGGCATCGATGACAGAGGTCACATGACTAAGGGGGCAGCACCGGGTCACGTTTGCGTCTCCACAGCACTTCCAGACACAATGATGAGGACGCATGTCACGTGGCTCCGAATGCTTACAAAAACCACTCCTGATATATCTGTTTAAATCACCTGGGGGACAAAATACACCATGTTTGCAATGGTTTTCATTTAGTTGGGCTATGCTCAAGTCAACCTCCCAAGGCACACAGATCAGGCAAAAATATCACAAATCCAACTTAAGCACAGATTGTTGTTCCAGGTATTTGAGATCATTTGAAACATGGGACATTTTTTTCCTCCAAGGTGTGCTGTTTGTAGTTAGAGGACAGTGTTTTGTACATTTTGTATGAGCGAGTGCTGTAGCCTATCCTGACGATGTTAAAACCTGCACACTTCCTGTCAGCTGACTCACTCTGTTTTACATCACATCCTGCCGGGTGAAATGCCTTGTCAATCACCACATGTACCCCACTCGGTATGAAAAATCTGCTATGGAAAAAATATTGATGTTGTTGTTCTGTGGTGTTTGTCATTTGTACAGAAAAAAGACAGAATCCTTCTTTTTATTATCTCTGTACATTAATTGACCATGTCGGGTCATATTTTTTATGGATTTTTGTTAATATGTATGACTATTATGATCCATTTGGACCTGTTTGCCTGCTGTAAACTTGGATATTTTTTGGTATCAGTTTAGGTGTTTTGGGGAACAGCTCCTCTCCCCTTCGGAGGAAATGGCAAGGACGAGTCACTGAAATCTTCTGAGCCAGAAAATGCGGTTTTGCACCTGTAGTGACATGTTATCAGCCACAATATATGAAAATGTGATTGGTTAAAATGCAAAGTATTAGTGTGCTTCACCGCAATTTGCTGATTGACTCTGATGTTAATAGGTATACCTCTATAGAGGGATCCAGAGGGGCTAGCCCATGCCAGTTACATTTACTGAAATTCCAATGGAAGATATCTGTATTAAATACATGAAGAAGAAGAAAAAAAAAAACAAGACAGAAATGCTCTTTGGAGTGAAACTGAGTAATTTACTCGAGGCCTGGCTAGCCCTTTCAGTGAAAACCAGGCTAATGACTCCTGCTTCACTTTTCCTCCTTGAGGCACCCCTCCCTCTCCCCAACCCACCAGTGGATTGTGATGCAATGTTGTGACTCCATTTCCTATTGGAAGATATGCCCAGCATGAAGAGAGAAGTCAAGATGTTTTATAGATATTACTCATTATCATTGTGATTACAATTGTCTTTTACTTTCAGAACAAAAAAAAGCATTTCAGCTGAAATGCTACATATATTTTCTTTCTTGGTTTGTCCAGAAAAATTAAATAGTCAGTAGCAACAATGTGTCCTCTTGTGTTTCTTATTATATATCAGAATGATTCAATGAAAATGGTGACTTTTCATTTACTTAGAAAATATGTGACCAAAGACAAGGACAATCCATCTTGACAGTAAGCACTTGCAAGTTACCTTGATGGAAGAAGTGGAAAACATGTCTGTCCTTGTGTTTGAATATCCAGAGATTTGTTTTCATTACTTACTTACCATTTTTCCCTGATTTGAGCCTTGCAATGTCACTTCAGCTGCATACAAATCCTACCTTCTTTGCTGTGTCATTTGCAACCTTAAAGGTGTGGACACATTATTCTTCCAGTTAACAAGTTTCTGATTATGGGCATTGGATAAATGTTGATCTGGGGGATCAAAGACTGTCAGACTATCCAGTGCGATGTAATGTAATGTACCAAACAGGGTTGGCACACATTAGATTAATGAATTCTCCAATACCTAAACACTGTGCACGATTGTTTCTGTTAGACTGTTATGTACACCTGAATGTTAAAAATTGAACAAAGGTTAAATCTGATTTCATTTGAATTTCTCCGTTTATTTATTTATTTATTTATTTATTACAGGATGGAAGTGTAATGTAATTGTTCTTTAATCACTGGATATCATTGAATTATTAGAGGAACAGATTTGAAACAGAAGTTCAGAAATGAGAAACTGTAAAATGACAGGCGCTCAGCAGCCTTTCTTTTATATAGGAATATAAACAGAACACAACCAGCTGGCAATCAGCTGAGTCGAGTCCCCTGTTGCAAAGAGATGTATCACAGATGAGTTGCGCTCATCGGTGCAGACTCAGATTGATTGCAACATATTGGCAACCTGTTTGCGTTTATAAATTAGCAATTATTTGCAAACCTGTCTGAGAGTGATTGCAGTCACTGAGTCGGACCGTGATTGTTTGGAGACAGGTTGCCTCCCACCAGGCGACCTGTGCAAGCGCCTTGTAATCGAAAGTATTTGCCGAAAAGGTTGAGGCTGTTGCATGCTCAACCCCTGGGCGAACAGTTGATCGCCGTTAGCAAAAAATGCACCGGGCAACCACCAATTTTTGATTGCCACAAGGAGGTTTCCTTCCTTTTTTTACTCGTGTGTCTGAGCCTTTAATAATATTTTTGATAGGACTGTAGTCAGTGAAAGAAAATCTTGGTTGACTAAAGTTTTAACCAAATGATTGGTCACAAGAGGGGGTGTATGCTTTTAGATACTAAATCTGCTACTCTGTGTGTGTGTGTGTCCCAAATGAAATTACAAAAATGACATAAGAAGGTAGTATTTGCAGCATATTAAGTCATTTTTACCTTATTTAACATTTTCCTGTTGAAGAGAGAAGGCTTCACATACTTCCAGACATAGTGAAATATGCTAATTCTGATATGTTCATGCAAAGCCTAAAGTCTTAAACATAAAAGCAGCTGATCATACCAACACAAAGTCATAAGCTTACTGCTTTAAGATGATGAACTGGAAGTCGAGCTGTGAGCAGCTGCAAAGTTTACACTTAATTTTTTTTTTCCTTTGCCATCCATTTTAACAAAGTGCAGCCACACAAATGACTTCATTGACATGGTGTCAATTAGTTTGGAGTCGACTCTGAGTAAAAGCTCAGTAAATGTAAACATTAATTAAGCTGGTGGTTTGTGTTTGAATTGAGCAGTCAACCCTGAGACTACAGCCCTAAATTTCGAGTTTCATAAAGTTTCTGGAGGCTTGGTGCACCTTCAGGGTTTTTTTTTTTTTAACAAAAAAGCACAACTTAAATTTAAGTAAAACGAATGCTGATGACAGAAATTTGAACCTGTTGCTTCATATTGTTTCTTTGGTGATGAAGTCAGGAGAAAAACAGGATGTTTTAGTGAAACTATGTTTGCGCAGGCCTTCAAAAAGTCTGTAAATATGACTTTATTCTTTTCTCATGTCACAACCTGTCAGGCAGCCCTTTTTCCTCACACCACACCCCTGTCCAGCTGCATGTGCTACATAGACAAGTGATTAAAATGAGCATGGATGTGCTAAAACCAGGTTATTTAGTTTCTCTGGTGATTCATCCTGTTACAACCGCATCGACTTCACTGATGTTTATGTCATAGCTAAGCAAGCCATACACGCACAGAGACACAAAGAAAGCTGACGGCTCAGTCTGTGCACTTGCTCTTTTGCTCTGTCAGGTATTCATTTCAGCTGTGACAGCCTGCGCTTACCCTGCAGACACACTGACTAAATAGATAGGAGCTGTTTGTGTCTGTGTGTGCGGCGGTATTTTACCATGCCATGTGTTCATAAAATGTCATCGTTAGCTGTTCTGAGTATGCCTTCCTGTCCAAATTGCTGTCCCCTAGCAATATGAGTGAAGAATAGCAACCAAATATAGTTTTCAAGGTAGGGAGCAAACCTCTGAATGGTTTGATTATTTATATAGCTGCTGGGTGTTTCATAAAGGAATCTATTAAGATGGGTTGAAATAAGTAACTGCAGGTGATTCTTAATGGTGAAGCTTTGAGAAAGACAAAAAACAAACAAAAAAAACAACTGCAAATAAATCCAAAACACAAAGTTTGATTGGTTTGCTTAAAACTAAGGTTCAGCTATGAGCAAGGCTCAGAGTCCTCCTCGTGGCTTACTAATTTGTACAGGAAATCATTTACAGACCTGTAAAATAGAACATTTTTAGAGACTGAGGCAAATAAAAAATGTTGCAAGTAAGTTAAGTGCAAAGAAGATATTTAATAACAGAATATATCCAAACCCAAAGAGAAACAATGCAAGAAAACAGGTACCATTAGAGAGGAACTTTTTTGATGTGTTCATTTGTGAGTGTAAATCACATTAAATAACATGTCAGAGTTAGACTAGTGGTCTGTGTCCATGTTTACATTTGCTATTTTACAGCTGGCTCACATGAAAAGCTGAAAAGTGTGTTTTGGTGTGTCGTAATATTACAAGAGCACCAGTATGACCTCAAGAGGCTGGGCAGAAAGGTTCTGTTTTGGGTCCCTGAATGAAAAAAAATGCTGGAGACTGTTCAATTTAATCCTATTTTAAGTTTTATGTTGCCAGCTTGCCATTGTTGTGAACTCACTATGAAATACCTCTAGACCCTAACTCAAATTCTGACAAGTTAAATGGTGACTTTGTTTAATCAGTGTGCATCAGTGAAGTGCAGGACAACATTATACAGTGAATCATAAATAAGATTGTGTGTACGCTTATAATAAAATGTCAACCAGGTGTTTGTTATGAATGTAAATGTGTCTTGCGAAATCTTTATATCTTTTTTGTTATTACTTGTAACCACCCCACCAACCCTTTCAAAGGCTTATTAGAAAAAAAAATATCCCTAACCAATGTAAACACACTTCCAAAGGCAAGAAACATCAGTGGTAATAGCTGAAAGATACAAGGTTTCAGCAAGACACAGGAACATGAAGACTTAAATGGCTGGGTTCAACCTCAGGTCATTTTACACTCTCATTGAGTCTTAAAAGACTCAGGTGAATTAGTCTATTAAGCTTAAATACCAAAGAGTCCTCATATCTCTGATCAGGCTTAACATCATAGCAAGCAAATCTGTACCCTTGGAAAAATTAGGCTTAGAGGGAAGGCATGACAGGGACAAAAAGGAAAAAATAAACAGGAAATCAATGTAAAAGAACCAGATAGGCATGAAAAGGAGTTAAAGAAAATGGTAGTAGAAGGGAGGTTGAGAGGGGGAAGGTGTTGCACAGCTCCTCAGTGACACAACAGAACAGATTTGGTTCAAGATCCCTGGTTCACTGTCATCCAGCACCTCTCATCTAATCCAATCTCACATTCCAGAAGTTAGAAAATGTCCTACTTGGTGTTTCAAAGCAGGATGTGATCACTGGAGAACATTTCAACCAGTGTTCAGGGGAGCTCCAGACCCATAAGGAGGATCCTGCCAGTGGAAATCAGTGAGGGTCCTAACTTCAGAACTCAGGCAAGGATCTGTTTCCAGGACCCATAGGAGGTTTCGAAAATTAGTCCTGTGTGTAGGGTACCAGGGTTCTTCTGGATAAAATGAGACCAGCTTCAGAACTCTGGGCATGTGTTTTTGTGTTGGTTAGTCTGCTGGTGAGACTGGGTATACTGAGCAAACTGGTTAGACTGGTGTGAAGTGGGCTGGCTGGGTGCAGTCTGGTTTGCTTGCTGGTTTTCTGATTGGTACTGTTCGAGCTCTCTCTTCCTCCTCATGGCTGACTGGAGCTGCTGCTTGATTACAAGGATCTGACTCTCCAGTTCTGACAGTTCCTGAACCAGTGGGTTCCGCCCCACACCCAGACCTGGACCACAGTCGCCCACTCCCAAACCACAGCATTGTCCGGAACCCCCCTGCCCTGGCCCCAGTCCTTGGCCCAAACCCCTCCCTAACAGGTCAGAGCGACCATTAGAAGTAGTCACTATGGGCAGGGGCTTCTCCAGCAAGGGGAGAGAATGGGGATGAGGTAGGGGAGAAGGGGGTGGTGGAGGAGGAAGATCCTGGGAGGATGGGCGTTCCAGGTCATTCTGCATCTCTTGTGGAAGGATCCTTCGCCTGTTGCAGTGGGATGACTCTGCAGGATTCCAAGATGCCGACTGGTTGTTTCCCTCATTGCACCTGCAGATAGGAGAAACATGAAAGAAATGTAACATAGAAATTCTAAATGCCAAGGTAGGAGAATTGACTTTCATCTGACTGCATCTTTCGAGTCTGAATCCAATACAAAACCAAGGCATCAACTATGCCTAAACTATGAATTACCACGTCAGAGACAATTCTATGCATGTTATATGACAAACAGCAATTTACACAGAACTGGACTGGAAGAGACTACCAATTTCTCTAAAATTAAATTCTGGAAATGATTGCTATCGGGGTTACTTTGAGAGTCTTGGAGGAATAGCAGTGTGGCTGCTTACCAAGAAATTGTTTTTTGGCGTTTTCCCTAAATATATCATTACGTGAAAAGTGAATTTCTGTGTTCCTGTTTATTGTGTACTATTTTTTCCATTTTACCTGCATGAGTGCCATGTTCCTAGGGATAGCAATATAGATCTGCTGGCTGATCAGTAGTTTTAACACTCTGGTTATAGCATGAATATGCCAACATGTAAATATCACTCTTCGATTGCCATGAAATTTTGGACATTTATGTTCCCATGGTTGAATCCTACTGACTTTGGTGTTCTTCTAACTTTCTAGTAAGAGACATTGCGCTTGTTCTCAGGATAATTAAAAATAACTTTGGTAATGGCCTTCCATCTAGTGCCATCATTAGTTCAGGTATTTCTTTTTCCAGTACTACTGTTTATGACAAAATATCTGGAAACACAATTGCTTTAACCCAGTCATATTAGGTGCTAATTAACACTCTTTATTGGTAATATACTAACTACATGCTAACAATAAGTATGAGTATGGTAGTATGCTGATTTTTATACTAACAGAGGTGCTAGCCAGGAAAAATATTCTCAGTAATTTTGATGACACATTCTCATTTGGGGTGTAAAGTATAACAGGTTTTAGAGTGATTTTGTAGTGATTCACGTCCTTCTTGGTATTAAGGACCAAACAGTCCTCATTTAATTGCTTTGGCCACCCTATGAAATTTAGCCATATCTTTTTTTAAGCCCTGTTATGCTCATGTACATTTCTTTCTAAAAAAAGCTGTGGGTTGGTTATGGCTTGGTTTACAGCCTGGTTGGTATATACAGTCATATGAGAAAGAAAGTTTTCAGGACCCTAAGCACTCCTGTGAAAAACTAAGTACACCATTACTGTTTCCATAGGAATTAAGAGGGTAAGTAGCAGCCAGGTGCTGCTAATCAAATGCACCTGATTAACTGATCAGCAGCAAGTGTGAGCACCTCTATGAAAGCAGAAGTTTTGGCTGTTTGCTGGTCTTGAGCATTCAGGTGTGTTTTAAAACATTGACACAATCTTCCCAAGAGTGGATGTCCCAGCAAATTCACCCCAATTTCAGACTGTGCAATGCTCAGAGAAACTGCAAAAAGCCCAAGAGTTACATGTCAGACTCTATAGGCCTCAGTTAACATGTTAAATGTTGGGGTCAGTTAGAAAAAGACTTAATAATTATGGCTTGTTTGGAAGGATTGCCAGAAGACAGCCTCCTCTCTCTAAAAAAAAAAAAACCATGGCAGCACGGCTTCTGGAACAGTGTCCTTTGGACAGACGAGACCAAAATGGAGATGTTTGGCCATAATGCACAGCGCCACATTTGGTAAAAACCATGCCAACTAGTAATGTCCAGCACGGTGGTGGAGGGATGATGTTAGCATCTTAAATGTTAGAGTTCATGTTAGAGTTTCTTTTTCTAACAGTACAATTAGAAAAAGACAGAGAAAGTATGGCTTGTTTGGAATGGCTGCCATGAGAAAGTTTCTCCTCTTTGAAAAGAACATGGCAGGTTAAGTTTGCAAAATTGCATCTGAACAAACCACAAGACTTCTTGAACAAGGCCCTTTGGACAGACAAGATCAAAGTGGAGATGCTTGGCCATAATGCACAGCACCATGTTTAGCAAAAACCAAACACAGCATATAAGCACAAACACCTCATACCAACTGTCAAGCACAGTAGTGGAGGGGTGATGAGTTGGATTTGTTTTGCAGCCACAGGACCTGGGCACCTCGCAGTCATTGAGTCGACCATGAACTCCACTGTACATCAAAGTATTCTAGAGTCAAATGTGAGGCCATCTATCTGACAGAGAAAACTTGGCTGAAATTGGGTGTTGCAATTTCCCAGTCAAAGTCCTGACAAAGTCCAGAGAATTGTGCATAAACAAAAGCCCGCAAACCTCAATGAACTGAAGCAACGTTTTAAAGAAGACTTGGCCAAAATTCCTCTACACTGATGTGAGAGACTGATAAAGTCATACAGAAAATTCATACTTCAAGTTATTGCTGCTAAAGGTGGTTTTACAAGCTCATGTGGTATCTTAGTTTTTCACAGGACTGCATAGAGTCCTGTTAAAATGTCTTTTTCACATGACTGTAGTAACAAATATATTCTAGCAGGTAATCTCCACAAATTGATGATCTGAATAATCAGTATTGGACCATTTCCCAGTTGTACTACAAGCAGAATACAAACACGAGTTCTGCTGGCCAGTTACATTTGAGAAGGCTTTGACTGCAGCTGAACAGTCCATGAGGAAAGCAAAAGAGAGAATGCATCTGCCAAAATGCAGTCTCAGAACCACTGGCTATTGTCTAATGACGACAGCTTTTTGTATGCTTTTTTTTTTTTTTTAAATGCCCA